>VYYJ01004352.1:0-13653 GCA_021029165.1 Cyphoderus albinus
AAAAATTAACTTTAATTTAGTCGAAACATGAACGAAAATAAATTTTAAAATATTGCAAAGTATCTCCTTAGGCTTAGAATTAGAGAAATATGACAATACCGGGTTTAGAAATTATTTTACTAAGACTGTTTCACGGATCATCATTCGAGTCGAAGTCGAGCTCACTGACACGCATTTTTCCATTTTTTACCTGCATTAAGTGCAATGTGAGCAGTTCATTTTACAGCGTATACTCTCATGGACGTAGCATCTACAGACATGTCAGTATTATTTGGAGTCGAGTGATTGCACTAATTTTTTATGAAAAAAACATTTTGAAGGATTTAATTTTTTATTGTAGATGCAATGCGCTTTGAAAATAAAATATGAAAGTAAGTTAATTTGAAATGATTATATAGTTTAAAATATTATTTTATTCATTCAGTCAAATCAACCATTGCATTGCACATAAATGTCAGTTTTATGGTTTTGAATGAAGCAATTCTAAATTACGAATATGTCCATTGCAGAGTGATGACATTTGATTTTTTAAATAATAAAGTGGCTTAAAAAGTAAGCATTTTTTAGTGATACTATCATCCAAATATCGTCCAATGATGACGTTTGGAAATAAGTAACCTCTGAATACAATTATTCACTAACGTCAATTAATTGAACAATTCGCAACTGCTGAAGTGTTAACCTTGTCACAATATAAATATTCAACAAAAGACGTCCAGGTTTCCCTGTTTCAAAATGTTTAATGGTGGGTTGTTTTTTTCAGTTTTGAGATTTACATACTGTAAATACGTATTTATGAAAACTTCAAAGGTGCAAAATCAGGACAAGTTGTAACATATTTCACTCTTTACTGCGGGCTTGAAAAAAATAAACTCTTATTCTTTAGCAATATTTTGTCACTTTGAAAACATAATGTAGTTTTTAATCATTTTAGTTGAATATTTACAATTCTAAAACAGTTCTTGGTCATTCTAAAACACTATTTGATAAGTATCGGAAGTTCTTCACATGAATTAATTTGGGTGTTCTTAAGTGAGATTCATAAAACCATTATTCTGTTAAATGTACTAATGTAAGGAAAATGGTCACTTTGTATCTGAAGAAATAAAAAATTCCACCGTAATCACAAAGACTGTTTAAGTCGCTTTACTCCCAACATATTAAAAATATATGTATGTATCAATAGAAATTCTTGTTTTTCTGGACAACAAGCAAAACTCCAAATAGTAACAACTCAAGTGTCAATTCATTTTCCAAAACTAATGTCAGTCAGTCAATTTCAGGAACGGCCACCAACTTTTATCCGCTTTGAGACATCCAGGCCTCACTAGATAACAAAGGATTCCATTAGATGGGACAGATTCTAGCAACTGCGTGAACTTTCGAAAAATTTGTCGTGGTAGTCTAAGGATTTTTGGTGTTATCTATTTTTCATATAGAAGAATCAGGTCAAACGTAAATACCATTTGAGTGGTCACATAAGTCACCATGAAATGACAAAAATAATTCACAGGATCAAAGGTTCCACCTAATCTCTACGAAAAACAAGCAGATTCATCAACAAAACTTGAATCGTGAGAAAAGCTGAAAGTTCATGTAGGTAGTTGACTTACAAATGGAATTTACGCGCACAAAAAATTGGTACATTCCTATCCCAATGTACATAGTGATTCGTATCCTGCTCGTCATAAATACTTCAAAAATCTGACAGGCCATGTCTTAGAATTAGTTTTTTATTTTTATTCCGGCATGGCTTTCAATTATGTGCAGTGATTGCATGTAAAGCATTTTAAAGGATTTACCATTTTTACTGAATATGAAATGCACTTGAAAATTAATTTTAATGTTAATTTGGCCTGACGGTGTATTTTTAAATATTCTCATTATTTATTCCTTCAGTCGAGTCAATCGCATAATTGTAAGTTTTATGTCTTTAATCGAATAAATTCTAAAATATGAATATGTGCACTACGGAGTACAAACATCTGATTACTAGATTAGATATTAGATAAACTGCTTTGAAAGGTAAATACAATATTGTAATTGATGACGCTTGAAGATTATTGCCAATCAAACACACATTCGCGAAATGCAAAAAAACCAATATATATATCTATTTGAATATGAAAATGACATGAGATTAACCTTCAGTTAACGACGTCCAGGTAAGCCTATAAGGTTGCTGGTTTCTAGTCAGCCGCGCTTTTAATTCAGTTTTGTGTTTTACGTAGTGTAAATATGTATTTATGAGCAGTACCTGGAGCAAACCCAGGAGGGGTTGTAAAATATATCACTCTTTATTGCGGGATTTGGAGACAGTATGATAGGTTTTTACTATTTTGGTTGAATATGTATAATTCTAAAAAAGCATTTTGTCACTTTAAAACACTATTTTAGAAGTGTCTGAAGTTTTCCACACGATTTGGTCTGCTTGTTCTCAAATGAAATTATTAGTAACATTATTAAGGTAAGAGTGTGGACAATCAGAAACAAAAAATCGAAGTAGGAACTGGGAGAAATGACAACACTGCAATTCGATCATGAAAGTGGGTGGCGTCGTCCAATCGTTTCAACTTATTCTGCATTGCATTATTGTCGAAGATATTCTTGAAGAAGCGCTTACTTTGCCATTCATTTCGCAGGTTTCTTTTACGACTGTGATGATTTGAGGAAGAAACAAAGAGAGATTTCTTTTGTGATAGTAAGTAAATACATAAGAGAGTAGAGTAGTATAAATATGAGGAAACCCGTTTTGTCGTGGGATTTGACGAAAATAAAACACGGAAAGAAAGATGACTCAGTTAATATGCATCGTATTACATTGCGTTTGTAAACATTCTGCGTTGTTCCTCCTGTCTCTCTTGCAATAATAGTACCAAAAATCTGAAATCAAGGTAAACATGAAACGAAACGCGTACGGGAAACAACAACGGCATACACTAAACCTAACCTAGAGTAGATGTACTTATTAAAGTTCTATGTAGCGACAGAACTAGAAAAATAAAATTTTTGATTTGCCGTGACTCGTCTACCATTTTACAGTGTAGTAGTTAAAAGTAGTTATTTTTAAAACGGAGCCACGTAAGAAGAGAACATTTCCCAGCGTCATTTTGAGAAAAGTGGCAAACTCGTTTTCCGTCAGCTTCACTTTCAGCTATCGTATTTTTTGAACCGTTTACTTCTACAACTTGAAAATTGCAGTGTATGTTGACAACACTTCAGAGATTTAATGACAAAAAAATTAACAATTCTGAGTGATTGCAAATTAATTACACGATCAGCTATTTACCGGTACAACTTTCAACCGTTGTATCATTATCTGGCTGTGAATTCAACCTCTTTGATATAACCTCTTTGGCTCAATATATTTCAAGGTGACGTCGAATCTTTACATTTGGAGATGGATTTTTAAATTGCAAGTTTTAGTTGAATTAATTGACGAAGTCGTTTAATTTTATTGCAAGTAGTCATATTGTAGTCACTTTATACTAACAATAGTCATTGTGTACCCACTCCAATTCATTGCATTTTTTTCTTTTCTCACTTATTCAACTTCGCTTGTTTCTGATGACTATTAATAAAAAAATATTTACTTAAGATAGATCAGAGTGCCGGCATGGAATGGAAGAGCAAATTTGAAATTAATTATATCTCAATAAAGTGAGAGTGAAAGTAAAAAAAAGAGAAAATTCATCCTAAAATTTAGAATTTCAGAGACAGGATTAAAATTGGGTATTATATCCAAACACATTGCTATGAGTCTTAACCTCTCAAAAAGAGGGTTGTATTACAGAAAATACCGCATTCCGATTTTATGTATTGTTTTTCCGTAGCACAGAATAGAAACGGTTTTCTCATTAGCTGCTCTCAATCAGTTTTGTTTTTTATCTTTAAAAAGCATTCCGTCCGGTTTTAGCACGTGTTCGTGTTATCTTAATAGCGTTATCTTAATTGTTCACACAAACTAGCTACTTTCAGCTTAGGTTCGAGACGTCTTCAAGCATCAACTTCCTGAATCGCTTCATTTTATGGACCTTTACTTCGGCGCCACATCTCATTTTCAATCGTCTGAAACTAAGAATTTGAAAACATATTACAGGTAGCCATTATTAATATATTGTAACACAGTGGCGTGTAATATGTAACATGGTTTCTAACAGCAGCTGTGTATTCTATTAAGAAATGAAAGGAAAGAAACAGAAACTTTTGCTGAAACAAAGAACAGTTTACAGATTAATGTTTATCTTGAGCAACTTACTTTATTTACTTTGCCATTCTCTCTGTACTCGCCGTAAGGGTGTTAGTATGTAATATTACTTTATTTAAGCTCCTTACAAAGCTGCATTTGTAAGCTTACGTAAATACTGTGAGAATGTGTTAAACTCATTTGACTGTTTAAGTAACTGATCTGAAGTGTTTTCTAATGAAAGTAAGAAGACGGTATAAATATATACATATATAAAAGCAATAATTTGTGTATTTTAAACATATATCACGGTCGGACTAACGCAGCGGGTACTTTCCATGCTTCCCAATGCTTCCCAATATCTCAAGTTATAGATTATTAAAAGATTAAACTGAATTCTCAATATTGCATGCTTCATTTAAAATTGTGAGTTTGCTAGCAAATCTATTTTCTACTGAAAGATCATTTTTATTCTAAGAAGGGAACATGTTCCGAGTTTAGAAATATTCGTAATGTAATCTATAACTGCAGATATTGGGAAGCATTGGAAGGCATCGGGAAGCTTGGGAAGGTCCCGCTGCCTTAGTCCGACCAACAACACTACAAATTTTCAAATTTGGAGAATTAAAAAAGGCTAAACAAACACTCTTGTCTTTACAATATTATTTTTAACGAAACTAGTGTATTTCGATGGAAAGCTAAAATTATCTGGAATTTAGTTGTAGCCTTTTTACACAACCGTATTTGTGGGTGACGTCGAACCTTTACATTTGAAAATGGATTTTTTAAATTACAATTTTTAAGTTAGTTAACTGACAAACTCGTTGAGTGTCAATAGCAGGTAGTCATAATTTGGTCACGTTATAGTAACAGTACTCATTGCACCCAACCCAATTGTTTGCTTTTTTATTCTATTTCCCCAATTGTTGAATCTCATCCTTCTTCGTATGACGATTAATGAAGTAATATTTACCTAAAGAAGAGCAGAAAGTTTAAGTGAAAGCAAGATGCGTAAATTCATCATCGGACAGTAAAGTATGCAAAGTATTATAAGAGAAAAACCGTTGTATTGTAGAAATCGAGGCAAATAACCCCAAAAAATGCAAATGAGTGAGATAATATGCGTTATAATATATTGCGTATATAACATACATCGTTTTCGCTTGTCTCTGTTTTAAAATAAAAATAAAAAATCTAAAATCAAAAGAGACACGAAACAAACTGGGTACAGGCGCCACACCATAAACTAAACTTAACCCAAAGAAGATGTATTAAAATTGTGCATAAGTATGTAGCAACAAACTTGGCAAAACGGAATTTTTGATTCGGCGTGACTCTAGGTCTGCTACCAGTTTACAATTTTGTTATTTATTAGTGTCCAATGAGCACAGATCTGTTTGATTATTTTGATAAAATTGCGAATTGTTTACACTCCGTTGTTATGTCGTAATTCCCATCGTTTTTCCTTTTCGGTAGCAAAAACTATCAAATTATATTGTCCCATTTCATCACAATGCAATGACGATACAACTTGATAGTTGCAATATTATCGTTTATTTAGAAAGTTTTTTTTTAAATTTCTCTATTGTCCACCACCATCTCCGCTCACCCTTAAAATATTAGAAACCAGGCCATTGACAGAGTCAAATTTTCTTACACCACAATCATTTCTAGACCACCACCTACTTGTACAAACAATATAATCGACCACATTTACCCATATGTCCGCCGTCACTTCAAATTTCCATTTTTTATTTAGGCTATTTTCAATTCTCCAAATGTCAGAATTTGTTAAGTATTCATTCCCTGCAAATATCCATAATATATCTAACAATTCACGTCAACTTTCCTGAGGTCAATCAATCGTGGAAAACTAGGCTATCGCTTCAACTATTAGTTTACAACATAATACGTAGAGCATTTTGAATTTTGATTGTAAATTTGCCAATTTCATTTCATCGTGCATAAAACCAAACACAGTAAACATTGTTATCTGCTTGTATTTTGCAGCGAGCTTACGTTAACAAACATATGAATGCCGTCAAAAAGATACATTTCGCCGTTATGTTACTGACTGCCACAGTTTAGATGAACCTACATTTTTCAAATCACGAGGCAACACGGGTTATAAATCGTTAACAAAACTTCCCAAAACTTCAGCAGGTCTGTCGCCTTAGGCAATATACAGGCAAGGGAATCGGATTTGACAGCTCGATTTCTGCGCAGACAAAGGCAAATTAAAGAAACGACGAAAGCAAAATAACAAAAAACAAGCAAACGCTTCCACTTCAATCATTCATTCAGTTGCTAATACTCATCCATCAATTTCATTATTAATCTTCATCATTATGGTTATCGTCAGTTGATGAATCAAAAAATGGCTGAATCCGAAACGAGGTATTTACAATTTTTTTAAATTCCCTGATAGACTTGAGTTTTGAATTTAATTAAGGTTTAGGAATATAAGCAGTAACTAAATTGATGCCATCATCGTATCAGTTTCACTTTACAATTTTGTCAAATCAATTCAATACTAGTTTTTATACTTTTCGTTTGTTGCCTTTGTTCGTCTCTGCCTTTCATAAATAAATTGAGTGGAGTTGAAATACAAAAGCACCATTTACTTTGCACTGTTGTTTGTTTCAATAGAAAATCTCAAATTCTATAGAAACTAGAGAAAAAGGCAAACGTTTCCTTTTCTGCGCTACAATTTTGTTAGCTAGTATAAACTTTTCTCTAGGCTAAAATGTTGAAAGAAACTGAACTCAAATAATTGCCTCTCATGTCAGTGTATTTTAGAATTAACACGAACTTCTCAATAAAACAAAAAACAGTGTAGCAACAAACGCATGTGAAGAGTTTTAGTATGTAAATAAAATCACGTCGGGAATTCTCAGGCTGTCATTTAAGATAAAATAGATTTCAAATATAAATATTCAATAATTAAGTTACAGCAAGTTTATTCCGAGAAAAAACAGTCGCAAGGAGAGAGTAATTCAAGATTTATTTGGGGCCAGCTTTCTAATTCAATTTTCAACTCTCTTCCATTTTTCTTCCCTGACATTTTTGACAGGAAATATTGCAAATTATTAGCCCCTACTCTGACATGTTTTGTTACCTATTTCTTGTAAAGGAATCAATAAAAACACACATTTCTTTGCATTCGATAATATCAAGAAGACCTGTGAAAAGTCAAGTTAATTGACAAAATGTATCGTCATCCTCTTTGCCTTTTCAAGTAAACTATATTACTATAAATATTGGGACTGACATTGAGCAAGAAAGAATGCAATGATTTCTTTTTATTCTCAATTTTTTGTATATCTCCCAAGCCTTTGCTTTTCTTAATCGTCGTCGCTTTTTTTAAAATCAGAATTTTACACATGAAAATTTCGAAACGATTATCTTTTGCGTAGTTTAGACCCTATTGGGTCACTAGAAATCCTAAACAGAATTGAAATCAATCAGGTTATTATCAAGTACATACATACAGTATACAATATATTATGTGACACTTGGTACTCCCATTGTTAATGTTTGTATGTGTATATTGTAAGGAGGCACGCACTTAGGTAAAATATTCATGACACAAAAACAACATGCATCTTTAACAAAAACGGCATAAAATAGACAACGCCTTAGTCTTGCATAAATTCAAGGTCAGCCACATTCATCTCATCATTTAACCCACACCCTTTTCTGATTACACAACATTGGCATTACTAACTCTTCCTAGATTAAGCAAAAACTATGTACACGTGCAAAACTCCAATTACTAACTCTTCCTAAATTAAGCAAAAACTATGTACACGTGCAAAACTCCCAACCAGGATTTTGCACGTATCTCCAATCTTTACCATTCAATTTGTAACACCCAAATCTGTATATAAACTCCGACTGAAAACCAATTCGTCGGTAGTCCAGCTCCGTATCTTCAATCAATAAAAATCTTCCCTTTTCTTCTCCTCATTGAGTTTCAACGTATTATACTCCCAATTACATTTTATTCCCATAAATAGGAGCAGCATAAAACTCACTATATTATGCAACTGGCAGACTTTTTTTTCCATCTTTTTCCAACCTCGATTCAATAATGCAATGCGGTACAACGTAACACAAAAAACGGGAAATAAAATGCTAAAAGTTGCTGTCGCTGACGGGAACGATATTTCACAAAAACATGGACAGATTCGATGCACTAGTAAAGGATGCGTTGTCCATTTTGTTCATGTTGTTAATTTCTATTCCCGACTAATCCGTTAGTTTCCTCTGCTTGTTTTTTCTCATGATATTGCATTTATTTTCACATTTCCACTGGTGTCAATTTCCGTGAGTGAATCCATGTGCATTTTGTGTCATTGTTAGGCTTTGCAACTTCTTTGTCGGCTCCTAAAAAAATTACAACAAAGCACAAATCATTCCCCAAACTTGATTTGAACCTAAGCTATTTCCAACCTTGCATACAGTATGCAAAAGACGTTTATTTCTGCATTGACTTTGACATCCTCTGGTTTGATTTTATTTACTGTCACAAAAGAAGACTCTTTGTTTTCTCCATAATTTCATCACATCCGTAAAACAAACCTGCCAAATGCAACGCAAAATAATATTTCCTATTCGAGAGAGCCTTCAAAAATGAAGAAACAGTTAACTTATTTAAATTGTTTCATGTTTTCCTATGTACACTTTCGATACACATTAATATTGTTTAACAAGTTGACAGGATTGAGCGACGTAAAGGGTTTTTCTGCCACCCACGCTTATTTCAATTATTGATATAGAGGATTAGCTTCCAGGTTGCCTTTAATTATATGCAAAAAATTAAAGTAATGTTATTAACAATTTTCACTTGCGAACACTCAAATTAGTTTGTTGCACAACTTCAGATGCTTCTAAAGCAATACTTTAAACTGACCAATAACTTTCTTAAAATTATAAATTTTAGACTGAAATGGTAAAAAAATGCAGTTTTTCGAAGTCAAAGTCACAAAATGCAAAATATTCAGTATATTGTTCTTTTAAAAAATTCAGGTAAAGAAAGAGTGAGATAGTTTACGACTACGTCATATTTTTGCTGTTTGCCGCGTTTATAAATACATATTTACACAATATAAATCTAAAAACTGAAATAATAACCCAATAATAAACTTTTGAAAATAGGATTACCTAGACGTCGTTTGTTCAATGTTCGTTTTAAGGCGGTTTCCCTTACTGCATAGATTAAAATTGGTCTCGTGTGAGGGATGTAGAATAATAAAACGCAAAGAATAATAAAAGATGGCGGTGGCGTACCTTCAAACATCAATCGGAATTCAGAATCTGTGTGCGCGCTACAAATTCTATGCCTACTATCAATTTACCTAATGTAAGAATCAACTCTACGAAAAGGAATCGACATTGTGAAATCCATTTTGTTTTTCTACTCTTGTAAAGCAAGAAAATGCACCGTAGTAAAAATGTCAAACAAGACCTAAATACCCCGAGAACATAAATCATGTGTCCTTTCACTACGCGACTTCTCTCAAATCAAGCTGGTTGAGTCCTAAGCTCAACTTTTTTCCAAGTCAAATTCTTACATTTACTCCCAACTTTTCTAGACCGTTCTAACTTCTCCATATCATTTGCGAATGTGGAAAAGAAAATCATGGACAGATGTGTAGTCTGCTTTTTTGCTTTTCTTAGATTCAGAGAAGTAAATGTAAGAATTTTCAAATCATAGTGAGATCTGCGAGGAATAAAAATTATATTATTTATTTCTGTGACTCTGAACGTTTACACCTGTTCGTGTTATCTTTACCTGAAAAGCCGTGTCTTAATTGTTCACACAAACTAGCTAATTTCAGTTTACGTTAGAAAAGTCGTCAAGCATCGACTTCCTGAATCACTTTATTTTGTGGACATTAATTTCGGCGCCACATCTTCTTGTCGATCATCTGAAAGCTGGTGTTTGGACACACATTATGGGTTTCAATATAATTGTCTTTCGGTTTCGTGATGTTACAACACTCTATTCTATTAAGTAATGAAAACAGAGAAACAGAAACATTTGCTAAAACAAGGAAACGTTAACAGATTGATGTTAATCTTGAGCAAATTACTTTATTCTTTCACTACTCCTATTTAAGTCCGATTTAAACAATAAACAACAAATTCCGACACAACGTTGTCCCGAAATCACGGGAACAGTAAAAAATCAGTGGAGCCCAAGTAAAAGGTCAGAATTCTGTTCCCAAAACCATTCTGCACTTGTTTTTCGTATAGTTGTAGAAGATTTGCGGGAGAGTAGAGAGTTCATCTATTCACAACAATTTTTAATGATAGTTTTTTGAAACTTTTTTAAACAAAGCTGCATGCATAAGCAATAAGCTTATAGAAATATCGAAATGGATTTTTTACATTGCAATTTTTAAGTGACTGACGACATTGTTAAGTGTTATTGCAGGTAGTCATATATTAATCACGTTATATTCACAGTAATCATTGTGTACCTACCCCAATTGTTCGCTTATTTTTTCCCTTTCCCCAATTGTTGAACTTGATCTTTCTTCAGATGACGATTAATGAAAAAATATTTAGCGATATTTATTAAATGAGAAAGCTTAATTTTACAGCACAAACTCCTAAAAGCGAAGCTCTGATTTTGTTCACTTGATTCTAGGGATGTTCCGTTTTCAAATCCGTTTTCCCGTTTTCAAACACTAAATAGTGAATAGCTGCAGTATCTGTGAACCCACATTAACGACCAATAGCTCATTGGAAAGGCCATAAAATTGCGCGTCTAACGGTATACTGGACCAGCAAAATGGCCCAGAAATACGTTCACAATGTTTCCGGTTACACGTTCCGTTTTCCCGTTTCCGTTTTTCACCCAAACTTGTCTGAAAACGAAATCATTGCGAGCGTATTCTTGGGCCATTTCGCTTGTCCAATATACCGCTAGACGCGCAATTTTAAGGCCTTTCCAATGCGGTATTGGCCTTTAATTTTGGTTCACGGAAAACGCAGTAATTCACTATTTAGTGTTTGAAAACGGGAAAGCCGTGGAACATCCCTACTTGATTCTACCTACCATCTCGTTTACAGTGCTGAGTCCAGTTCTGCAAAGTTACTCGACTCTTGAGTTTTCAACAGTTCACTTTAGCAGTTTTGCTTCGGTCGTTTGGGAGAACGGGCACAGAAAAATTGCGTGCACTGCGGTATTGTTCGTATTGTGCATATCAAATCTTGTTTTCTTTTGTATTAGTACATGTTCTGTTATAAATTTCACTTGTTTTTTATGGTGATTTTTGGTTTTCTCAATTGTCATGCATATTTTTGTGTGTCTGTGAGTAGTTCTCCAATGGTAAACAAACCTGGTGAACGTCTTCCACAACCATTAATATGTTAAATTAAACCCAGCGCGAGGTTTTTCTCCTCTTAAATTAGGCACGGATCAAAGAGTGGAAAAAAGTATTGACATATTTTAATTAAGTCGACGAGACACAATTCTAATTTGGTTGATTAGTTTATTACAGAAAGTATGGTAGTTCAATTTTTATTTACTTATTTCTCTAATGCCACCGTGACAAAAAATTAAAAAATGATTTAATCGCATTGCAATTTTTCACATCTACATTAACAGATAACAAAATTTATGACTGACCTTTATTCGATTTAAATCATTTTGGATTCATACAGCATTGAACGACGTTGACATTTTACTGGTTTTTTAAAGCACCATTTAGAAATATCGGTAGTTTACCATACGAACTAGTCTCGTTGTTCTCAAGTTAAATTTTTAATAACACTATTAGATGCACAATTTCAGGAACCTCACTCGTCAAGTTTCATGGAAAAGAATAGAATAGAATAGATCTTTATTGTTTAGCCAATGTCAAAAACAAACATCTGATTTCCAATTTAAAACATAACAATAAATACTCTATTAACTATAACTAAAACTAAAATTAACCAGCATAATTACAAATTAGTTTCTATTTTCAGTGAGTAGCGGGATTAGCTCACAATCGAGAAACTGATAAATGATGTTTCGTCTGTCCAACTTATTTTCTTTTCAAACGAATTCCATAAAATGATTGCACACCTTTTCACTTCATAATTCACATTATGTCAACCACTCACTAAAATAACCTTTATATTTGTGGTTCTTGTAAACAAATTTCATAAGATTTAGCTGCATTCTTTCACTTATCCTGAGACATTTTAATACAAACCTATTTGTAAGATCTTCAGTATTAGAACTCTGCGCTTTCTCGTTCTCTTCGACAATCTGGTAGAGTAATTAAGCTACAATAAATCTACTTATTTTGTTTTGATTTTTTTATGTGTAAGCATTATTGTATATACCAGATAAGTAGCCCATAATCAATAATAGTAGTTAAAAAGCACGAGAGAATAATTTTAATTACGTTTTCAAACACTAACTTCTTAATGCTATAAAGTCTGCCCAACGCAGCATTCATTTTTTAATCCACATTTTCATAGTGCTCTTTGAAATTGAGAGTCAAGTTAACGTGCAAACCTAAATATTTAAAATTGTTAACATAATCAACTCCATTACCCTCATTCTTCAGATAAGGAATTGGACTATTCTTAAATTTTACATCTCTAGGCTTTTATGCCATATTTAGCATTAGGAATGTAAAGTGCGAACATGCGAATCTGAAGTACATAAAGCTGCATCATAGTTTCAAGTGTCATAGTTTTCATGAAAATAGTGTTTCACTACAGGACGTAGATAATATACTACAGTTGTTGTTACAGACATAGTCTGCTTTGGATAGCAAACAAGATCACAGTTTCACAATGTGCATCACAGAGTAGAAATATTTGATTAGATATAATAAAGTGGCTTAAAATATTATTAGAAAACTATCCCATCTTCCAAAGCAGGCCGTTCGCCGTTGATTCACTGTTGTAAACATTGTATTATTAAACCATATCTGACTGACAATAGCGCCTGACGTAAGTTTAGGATCCAGTGAACGACGTCCAGGTAAGACTATTTTAAAAAGGTTAATAGTCAGCTGTTATGAATGATAGGTTTTTTACTATTTTGTTTAAATATGTATAATTCTAAACAAATATTTGGTCACTTTAAAACACTATTTTAGAAGTATCGGAACTTTTTCACACGAACTGATTTGATTGTTCGCGAGTGAAAGTATTAATAACATTATTATATTAGAAGTGAGGATAATCCTATACTTTTCTTTGCAATTGTGATCTGAAAGAAAATAAACAATGAGTCTTGCTCATAAAAACGGTTTTCGTCACTTAATCCATTCAAGTTATTCTGTATTGTCTAATGCTTTCTTGAAACGAGCTTACTTTGCGATTAATCTCGTAGGTTCGTTTTACGACCTTGATGATTTGAGGATGAATACAAAGAGAGTATTTTTTGTGATTGTAAATAAAACTCCTGCGTAACTTGCAGTTTCAAGATTAGTTTGATTCCATTCCATCAT
>VYYJ01004353.1:0-13652 GCA_021029165.1 Cyphoderus albinus
CTACGCAGGAAACAGTTTTAAAACTAATGCATACGTCCATAGTATTGATTTGGTTGCTTTCTTGGTCAATGACTGTGTAGTAGTTAAACTCATGAAAGGTAAAGTCAAAACCAATCAAGACGATTACATGCACGTATCAACGTAATAAAATACATCAAAAGTTATAAAGTCCGACGCGTCCATAATATTAAAGTGTGAAATGCAAACTTATTTAAATGAATTCCTTGTATTGTTCCTTGCCTTAATATATTCAAGCTTATTCGGTAGAAACAATACTTCACAGCTAAACGAAACTGAAGGCCCAAGAATGAAAATTTATACAATTCTATTAATATGGCCCAAACCTTATATCAAACTTATCAAGAAAATATACTTTGAGTTATTATTATGTACGGACCTAGACTTTTTGTAACTCTCTTTACCGAAGCCGGTCGAAGAAAGGGGATATGCAGACTTACTTGCACCAAACCTATTGTGTGTTTTACCAAGAGTTATGCATTCGTAGAAGCAAATGCACTTATTTTGGATGATTACATGTGTATGTGTACAAGATGATGAGGATTGCGCTGATCGTATCGCTTTTTTAACTTTGTACTTGTTAAGATGGGATCAGACGTCAGGCAAGACAGCTGAAGAGAGATATGGAGAGCACGAGCAAAAGAAGAACGAGACCTGTCTTCTTCTTGCCGTTCGTAAAGCAGTAAAAAAGTTTTTCACTTTGTATCGAGAAGGCCAGACTATTGTTACGTTTTGTCTTGTGAGTATGATTATTCCTTACATTATTATTATTTCCACTCACTTTTTCTTTGGTGTTATTGGCATTCCACATGATTGGATACAAATCAGTTCTGAATTTAGCCCCGAGTCGTTAGTTTCATCTCGACTCTCAGGAGCATGAACAAAAGTGTAGATATTAATTTTTTTAAAGAACGCCAGCAAATAGTAAACGTGCCAAACATTACTTTTTGTGTCTAGTTTAAAAACGAGCATCACGATAATGACAACAATTTCTACTTGTAATTATGCCTGTAACTGTGTCGGTTGCGGTGCTTCTTGCCTCGTTCAAAAAGAATTTCGGTTGTGATTAAATTTCGGCAGATAGCCCACTCGTTGTACATGGCATATTATAAAGTGAGCATTTAAAGAAGTAGAGATCCCGTGTTTGTGTTTGAACATTAACAGTTTGCACTAAAAATCACTGTTGGATGTTAATCTCGTCGTCTGTTAAGAAAGTTTTGCAGTAAAATTAAAATCCAATGTTAAATATCATAGTGAATACGATTGTAAGCTGCTAGGAATTGAAGCATCACTGTAAATAGCAATGTCAAATTGTTCTAAAGTATTTCTTATAAAAATGAGTAAGAAAAGCAAGGGAATGGAAATATGCATAGGTAACATAATGACGATGTCTAAATTGAAAGAGTGAGTGAATGAGCGTAGACAGACGGCCGAATGGAGCCGATATCTATATGCATAGCCGTGAATGTAAATTTATTGTCCACACGCGATACCGTGAACACGGCATGGTTCAATTCAATCCTGATTTTTTGCTAAGCTAAACTTTTGCTCCCATGCTGAAACTCTGCAGATTGTTTTTTCTATCATTATTTCAAGAATTTGTGAGCAGTTTACCTCTTTGAATAACATTTTTATTTGTTGAATGCAGAAAAGTTTCTCTGAACTGTGATTGTCATTAAAGGGAATAGGATGTTGACGCTGCTGTTCGATGAATCGATGTTCATTCAGTTAAGCCAATACAAAATGAAAATATTTTATACATTGCTCGAGACTCGGGACATTTTCAGCCATACGAATTTGCATTCCACTCCAAAGAAGCCGGTAACAACGTGAAAAGTTGTGTAGTAGTAGCAATCACCTAAATTAGGTTTTTACCTTTTTTGTATCTCATTACCTGTGATACTGGTGATTTTACACAGAAAAACTACATCGAAAAGCTGTATGGAACATGAATTCAAATAGGAATGTAGCCACATTCAGTAATATTTTATATTATATTGTGTACGAATTCTCGCACCGTCATCATCAGTCAGTTTTATCTTGAACATGAGCACATGTCGTCATTATACGAAATGCAGTGTGTACAACGAATCATCATATTCATTTAGTGGTAGTAGTCATATCTGTCTGTACTCCAATGTAAAATGGAATATTATGTTTGTAATGCACATTTTCCCTTTCTCTCTTTTATGTCCGTCTGTCTTTTTTACAATGGAAATGGAGGTATGTTGGAGGCTATTAAGGTTAGTTCGTGTTTCACCTGAAGCTACAACGACGGTATGGACAATGAAAAAAGATAGACGATATTATGATTACGATGATGGTTGCTGATGTGTTGGTGAAGAGAGCCGAGTAAAAAGGAGGAAAAAGGAAAGGAGTAAAGAATAATGATGAGTGCGGCTTATTGTTGAATGTGCAGGCAGTGAGAATGCTTTAGTTTCGTACATGAAGACAGTTTCTGGCGCATAGTTAGATAGAACGTTTGTCGATGTTGTTGGTGAGACACAGAAGAATAGAATTCTTGCTCGTCTCTTGATGAAGAAAAAATTTGCCTGTTGTGATATTCTATGATTATTGCTATTATTATTATTATGCTCTACTCACGTTTGTTTTCGTTGTTTTGTGAAATCATCGTCCAAAAATAAGTTGAGCTTGTAAAATACTGGGTGAGAATGTGTATTTCTCTGTGTTTCTGCTTCTGGTGTGTTTTTGTTGTCGACGTACTTTGATAGATACAAACATAAAACATTCTTGTACTTTCGTAACACTGAGCAAATCTGTCTGCTTTATGTAGAATTTCTGAGCGCGTACGTATGCAAGGAAGGATCATTATCGTCATGATCATCAGTATCATCATTCATCATCATCATATCAAACTTTGTGTATTGTGTTTCAATCACGAATTTTTGCATAGTGTTCGACGAAGATGACGTTCTACGTTTGTATGGACGAGAAGCAGAGGAAGGTATGGTTATAAACTGTCCACGTTAGCCAGCAAGCAAGGTGCAGTAAGTAAGAAATAGTAAAGCAGTGAAACGGTGCGTTGCGAGGCGATGTTTTGTGAGATATTGAGAGTTTCACTGCATAACGTTTTGGGACCTTGGCAGGTGCAGACTTCAGATTTTGACACTCTCTATGCTGTCACTATCATCAGAAATGTCAGCATTGAGTTTCTTCCTTCCAAAAATCACATCAACTACACCGTTGAATTTAGATCATTATTAGTTTGATGTGTGTGGTCTTGGTTCTGGTTCTGGTTAGTGACATTTGTGAAGCTATAGGGTTACAGTGATAAGCATTCAGTCAGCGCCGGTCAGTCTGCTTATTTTTCAACCACTACACAAAAGTAGTTCGGCTGCATTACAGAAACAACCAGATAGATAATCTATCAATGAAAACAACATTTTGGTTTGTTAAGCGGCTTTGCAAAACAATTGGTTGAAAAATCACAATTTGACAAATAGGCGGATGTACACAAGAAGATAAAGTGTTCCATAATCTCAAAAGTTCTGGATATTGAGGATTGTTTTCTCAGTAGTGAAATCGAACCCAGTAAACTTCCATTTTCACTGCATGTGAATTACATGTGTATTTGAATTTGTTTCAAACTTGGATCGAGCCAAGTGATAATATAGTGTGGTCTTACATTGTTTGGTATATAAACTGCTTGTTAAACAAGGTATTGGTACAAAGTATTCAAGAAATTATTCGATCAATCATCATAAAGTCACATTGGTAAATTTTGTCGAAAAACAGCATTTTGCCGGTAAGTACGATTGAGTTTATCAAAGTTAGTATTATATTTATTTTCCTTTGTATGAACCGTTAGATCCATTTCTAGGCTATAAAATGTTAATTATTTCTTATTTGCGTTTGTCCACTTCTTACCAGTCAAGTGTTTTGTTACTCAATCCATATTTCGAATTTAGTAAAAGGCATTAGTAAAAAGCTTTCACAATCCGTATTAACCTCTCTCTCTCCTTTCTCTCTCTTTCTCTTTGTGAGGTGGCAGTAGAAAGCAGAGTATGAGTGTGATTAGATTTATGAAAGTAACGATTTACCTTAACTCATGAAGGAAAAGCCTGCTACTGAGTGAAGAGAGGCTTTTTATTTTGATGACGGTAGGCTTAACCCTCTACTTCTACACCTGCCTCAAAGAGAAGTAACCTCGTTAGGCAAGTGTGACAAGAGTAATTCATGGACAGAGACATATTACCATGCAGTAGCAACGCTTGTAGTAATTCAGAGGAACTCTTCTTTACAACCTTTTTCCTCCTTTCTAATAAACATACTAAATATATAATCCTAATGTCTTATTTGGGTAGGCTTTTACTATATTATGTTTAGTAGTTTGCACACAAAGTTTCAATTCAGTCTTTTGTTTGTGCACACTTTCAACTTCTCGCACGAGGTGAGATGAGGACATAAAATTGCCTGCGGGACACCATCCATTATTTTATTCGTATTTCAAAAAAAAGTCGAACTACTCCAATTCTGCTACTACTACTTTGCTTTTACACTGTATAAATAAGGGGAAAATAAATTCGGAAGCGACAGTAATACGCGACAGTTGTGCATAATGTATGAAAGTGTGTGTGAATAAGAACATTCAGATGAGTGCTGTTGTTAGAGTAGAGCGTGTTCTTGGTGACATCGCATCGTCGCAGTCGTGTAGCCTCTTATATCTGTACATTTTGAATGGCAATTTAAGCCTTTCATGTACTATGTACCTTTTTGACGTAAAAAGTTGTTGAAGCTAAAAAAGATTTGTACTCACAAACACTATAGACGATATAAGCGTTTGTTTACACGTGTTACGGTCGATTTTTCGTGTTCTCCAAAACCTGGTACACAAAATTTGACAGCTAAACTGGTGCGGTTCTATCAGTAAGAAAAATGTTTATTCGGGGCAGTATTTTGTCATGAAGCCTAACTGTGGAACACAACAATTGCTTTACCCATTACTCGTATATCTTTACATGTGATCTTAACGAGCGGGCTCTTTCTTGCTAAAACTTGAAAATGGAAGCATAAAACTGAATGAAACTTTTTCGTTGTAGACCTGATTGAAAAGAGAGATTCCTTTCCTGTTGTGGACAAATAGAAAAGGTATTTTAAAACTTATTTCTGATCATTACTGTGTAAGTTAATATGAATTTTAATGTAAAGTGAAAAATGAGACAAGGTTGGATCCCACGAGTATGCATCTTTAATCGTATCTTTATTTTAGATTCGTAAACCCTGATCAACCCGGCAACCATTACATTTCCGTCTGTGTTTGTGCCTTTTCCTTGGAAGTCTAGTGCGAATGTTCACATTCCAGCAAATCTCCGCGGAAGAGAAAGTCAAGCTGGAAAATGTAAAATCGAGGACATTAATCAATCATGCCCGTAACCTACCCTGTAGATCCGGGCTTTTGTAGAATAAACGGCGTAAAAGCCTCAGAAGCTCGTTTCTACAGGTATCTTACGGGCACTGAGTTATCTGTATGTCCCGATTTCATCCCCAAGGCGGAATTAAAAGCACTTTTGCCGAGTCACGGAGCTTAGCGGTGATTACTCGTCAGGAAATGTCACAGAAACGGATTATCGCAGTCACTTTAGGACCGAACAACCAGACGGCTTGCATGCTTCGTAGCCGCAGAGGTGTTGCTGACTGGTGGATTTCTGGATGAAAATGGATACGGAGAACGAAAAGGGATTTTTACGACATTTTCGCTCGATTTAAAACTCCATTATAAAATAAAATGCTGCACCTACAAACTTGGAAGATGTATTGGTTCACCATTCTATTTACATTTTTATGCCAACGCAGCTTTTCGTGGACTGATAACTGAGGGTCATTTGGATTACTTATTGCAAGCACGAAGATTCACAAAATTCTACAAGCTTAGAAATATTTGCCATAAAATCTTTTCAAAACAAATTACAAATTGCTTTTTAAATTACAACGACTTTTTTAAGATAACCCGCTAGATTTTTGGATGTTGAAACGTGAAGGGTATTCTTGTAACGTAAGAAGGTTAATGGTGCATGGGGTTACTGGTAAAATCATTTTCAAGTCGGGATACTTTTTCCAAAATTGTATCATCTTTCCAAATTCGTCCCAACTGACAAAAACCGGCAGATAATTTCCGTTTGCACGTACTTAAAACGCTGTAGATGAACTATTCATAAATTGAAATTATGTCAAACTGAAATATGTTGCATTGAAATAAAAATAAATCTTACAAGAAACTGGAACAATAATTCTGGAAAATTACTCTCGTCAATATACAATTGGCATCATACCACATTAAATCCATTTCTCACTTTATAATTTCAATTTAATTTCTAAACAAACTCAATGTTTGCGCACAACATTAACATTGCCTATTGTGGATGCATCAAACATGTGTACAGTTTTAAAAATTAATAAAATGCCAAATATTTAACGTTAATTAGCTTTCATTGAATTATAATTTGTAGATTTTTAAGGGATAGAAGGAATATGTTAACAACTGAACATGTCAACCAAATTACTGGCGGCGTGGAAGAAATAATAAGGAAAGCTTGAGCATAGCAGGAGTAATTCATTTTTTACCAAAACCACAACTAAAGTAACAAAGGAAGCTGGAAAGGATCAAACTTTGCTCATCTAAACTCCAGCATTCGAGCGAGTCGAGCCGAAGTTATTTAAGTATTACACGAAAATGCATTTCAATGAATATTCCAACATAACCAACGCCAGTCCAAACCAGCTTGGTTGTTCTCATATTCTGGTAAAACTCATGCATTCTTATCCGACATTTCTTGCGGTCATCATTGCGGTCGGTCAAGAATTCTCGTATTCTGCTTCTCCTTTAACAAATAAATACTACGAAACATATACATACACGTAACGAGTGCAGTGGTGGTGGATAGTCCATTACCAGTTCAACAATCTCACCGATATACCTCATGTTCATGAGTATAAAATAACCACTTACAACACTTACATCATCCAACATTACCACAGATTATATCTAAGCATGCTTTCAGGTCCACCAACAGTATCCGCATTGTACCCTACACAATCACTGCTTTCATTCCGCCGTAGTTTACGCTTTATAAAATATGTGTAGTCGTAACGTTTCCAGCAGAAAGAGTGAAGAAAGAAAGTGGATGGAGACCGCTTAAAACCACCGAATGGATTCAAGATTTTTAGTCCATTTCCCTCCTGCAAATTTTTATGATTATGATCAGGCCCCCTGTCCGCTTGAATATGTGAACCTTTCAAGATTTATTTTACAACAATTGCATCTGTGAGTGAGTGGAATCGAAAAGGGAAGTAAAGGGAGCTGAAGAAAGTGTGTGCGGAAAAAATATGGCATGTATTTCTAAAAGAAGAATATACAACGATTATAATGTCAGTTTTTTTTGTAAGAAATGTTGTACATGCATGAAAGCACTAAGCACATACTGGTTGCTTTTTTTCTTACTTCATGGCAAAATATTCTTTTTGGTAGAATGAACAAAATATTGCCCCGTCTCAGAGGCTTCAGAGGTTACTTTCAATAATACACATTTTTCACTTCCTGTTATATATAATATGCAAGCCAACAAAAAGTTGGGGGGTTGTACGATGTTCAGAAACTAATGGGCTTGTCGGTTCCAGCATGGCAGTAAGAGTATGCATTAAGATGAAATTAACAGTTTTTCTTATACCTTTTTCAAATTCGAACTCACCGCATAAACTTTAATATCCTATTCGACTGCGGCCTTACCTTTTTGTTTAAGTGCCTTTACCCCACAAAAAATGAAGCACATTTTTATGTGCACTTTTCTGTTCGTGGTACATGAATCCCAATGAAACTCCGTAATTAATGGCTGCAGCACGAGTTTTTTAATTCCAGCTCATTTCCGCTCGTCTTTGTTAGTAAGGGCTGCCCATTACGTCACTCTTTGAAGAAACAACCTTAATCATCCGAGCATTTACTGCCATTATCGCTCAACGAATACTCTTTTCGTCTTTCCCCTACTTTTCACTAAATAAAAGTGTACACAAGTTTTTGCAAATGTGAAAGTTTTTCCAGTAAAAAAGCAGACAAAAAACTCAAATGAAATATCTAATTCGAGGTAAATATACGAAATCTTTTAGTTCATATGCATATGTTTCAAACTGGAAATAATTTTAAATTTTTCAGCACTCAGGTTCATTCATATTAAGCTTAAACAATGTGAGCCATTTAGACGTTAATAACCATTCATTTCTCAAGCACACTACTTTTACGATTTTTGGCATTCAACCTCATTTGATTAAATCCTTTCATGCACCCTCACCGAACCACTCAGATTTCAGTAACCAGTAACCACTCGCACTCACTACAATGATTTGACTACTTATAAGCTCCAAAATACTTGGAAACCAGAGAATGAAGTGAGTTCCTACAATCCTTTTTTACCTTTTTTCGTTAGCCCATTTCAACGGATCTTGGTTACAAAAGCAAAATATATTTTGTAATCGTAACCCTACAATGTGCACATGATTTCCGATCAGACAAGAGAGCAAAGATAATCGTAATTGGGAAAATTAACCCAAAACCAAGTTCACGTATTAACTGGATGTCTTAATCAGTTTTCTGACACATAATTACACATTCATGCTTCGTAATAAGTAACAAGCTTTATTTTATCTACATATTATATGAAATACACAAGGTGAGTTATGTAGAAAGCAATATTGAACTATTGCTGTTAGACACGGAAGATGATATTGATAAGTTAGCTTATTATGGAAGCTGATAGAACATATAATGAAGTAAATGAACAGAATTAAATCGCCGACCAAATCAGGAGTGTTTGGATTGAATTCATTGAAATTGTCAAACGAAGTATTAAGGATGACATCACCTTCGAAGGAAGATTCTCGGAGACACTATGAGCACATCCACAAACACCTGCAAGCATTGTGTGTAACAATGTGTGTTAGTATCTACATATTTAAATTACATGTACAAATGTAATAAAATACGTATGTAATAATACTTGATGCAAATTGTTTAAAAGTGTAGTAACCATACTTAAGTGATAAATAACTCCAATTTATTGTTTTAAACAAATCGTTCTATTTTTGTAAATTTGTTACAAATGTTTAACGTTAATTACTGAGCATGTACGTCCGCTGCAACAAAAAAGTAGTTGACAATTAGTTGAACAAACATTAGTTGAATAGTTCGATATTGTAATACTGTAAAATTATACAAAACAAAAATATTAATGACTACCTTATTTTATACTTATATTTTTGGAAAGTAATAAAACGGACTGGTAAAAATAAGCAAAAGTATAACAATGTAGTATAAAGATATAAAGAAATGTAATAAAGCAATAAGCGTAAATGCGGCTGTTGGGATACGAAATATAACATATGTACGTAGTTTACTCAAAATTAAAAATTTTAAAGAGTAATTCCGCTTATCAGTCAGCTACTTGGTCAAATTGAAATAAAGACAACAATTTCAATTTACTCTTTTCAATTTTATAAGATCATCATCATATGCGATCTTTCTTATTTCTGCCAGTATTTATCGCGTTATTGAGCAAACCCTGCTCTAGTTTGTGTTGTTAGTTTGTAATTTTTAATAATTTAATTTTTAACCATCGTATTATGTATGTGACGTTTAGTATAATATTATCTTTAATATTTAAATTAACAAGCAAAAATACAAACGAAAACTAAATGAGGCCTTAATTGTATTTATTATACAAGTTTTATATCCACTCTTTAAAAAGCATTAGTAATAGTAATAGTAAAAGTGCCAATAAGCAATGCATAAGTTACCTCCATTTTAAAATTTAGTGTCTGAAAGAAATTTATTATAGAAATAAACTTGTATTATAACTTATTAATGATATTATAGAAAATAATATCATTAATAAGTTATAATACAAGTTATACTCAATAATGTTTTTATGGATTTTGATTGTTTCCATTATTTTTGTTACTGTTTCGTTTCTTCCCGATTTAATTTTTTTTAAACTTTCATTTCTCCCGACAAGTACAGTTGCATTTGGCAGAGAAACATAGGTCGAATAAAGAAATGTCGTTCAATATTCTGTTCAATTTAAATTATTATACCAATAAAACTATACTTGTACAATTGTACACTATTGCTCTTCACCCTTCTGTCAACAATGGTTGAATGATTGATTTAATGATTAATCATAATCTGCAAAATATCATACCTTCACCGCTTTGTAAAATGAAGAAATATTGTGTATGGAGTAAATTATGACATGAGAGATGAAGTTTTCTTACAAAGAAAAGTATTCGACAGTTTTGTTTGAAGTGCCATCTTGCGCCTGCCAGAAAGACTGAGGTAAGAGAATGTTTGAAGTAGTTTTCTCATAACCCCGAATATGCCACTTCCAGGATCTCAGAACTCGTGCCTCTTCTCTTCTACTCATTTCATCTTTGATTTAATACTTGCCTTGAAATCAGAAGTAATACTTTGTGTCACTGACAAAATTATTTTTTTAAACAAATCGTTGCAAAATGAGGAAGACCAAGACATGTAACAGGATAGGTTTGACAACATTGAAACTTGACTAGTTCCAGCGTGTACATTCTGAGGTGCATCTATTGAAATTTATACACGTTTTGTCTAATTGGGGGATGAGGAAAACAAAACATTAAAGATTATTTGCTTAATTATAAGTGGAAAGTAGCAAAGTGCTCGTACAGCCAACATGGCGTTGACACCTCGTGTAGGAAACTCATCAAAGTTATGACACCTGACATCACTTTTCTCATTCAAAACCAGCTTTGTTTGCTATTGGTTAATCCCCTCGCTCGAGAGATGATGGATGGGTCGAATCCAGATCTTGTGCATGATCGATCACATTAAAACCAAAAGTAGCACATTTTTCATTGATCCACTCAAATCTTTTTTGCTATACCTTTCAACGAATGCAATGAGAGTTAAGCATACATGTCAATCAAATATATTTCCAATGTAAGATATACATGGGTTATATTACGCAAATGTGGTTAGTGATTTCCATTGTCTCTTATTGCCCCTCGTTTTTAGTTAGATAGATACGTAGATATTACTGTTACAGATAAGTTACAACGAGCATTTGAATGAAACAGACATTGCCAGAGGACAATAAGTTTTTAAAAGTAGAGAAATACTGAAATTGAGAAACCATTTTAAAATTGCTACAGTAAAGATAAAGCAAAAGACATTGACCGTGCACTAAACCCAGAAATGACGACTGACGACCCAGTGGAAACCTTGACTTGTCTTTAAAGAATGTACGGAGGGTGAACGCAACGCACAAACAAAAAATCATTAATTTTGATGTTTACAACGAAAGATGACATTTGAAGAATAGAAGTGGAACAAAAACGTCTGGGTAGCATATACCTATTTGTGTTGCACCTTTGACGCTTGTTGTCAAAAAATAAAAGGAAATTCCGAAACTTAACAATATAATATAGAATACTAGTTTGCTTTGATTCAATAAATTGACGTTTAAATTAGTGACAGACTACAGCTGCGTTTTCAATCTAATTTAACCTTATTAATTTCTACAAATAAACTTAATTACCAGTCTACATGATATTCCATTTTTATTCTAAGAGAACCAGTATTATTAGGAATTATAAAAAACAGTTCACCCAATAAAATATAATTTTCCACAATTGAAACAGACATTTTACTTTAAAATGTATTTAAGCATGGTTAAGGTTTTAATTTTAATTTTAGGTTCGTTTTGAAATAAGTTTCTTCATTATTATTTTTTATTCACAGAAGTGTCTGTAGATTTGAATCTGAATCAAAATGATAAATTCTATTTACTTGTGGTTTATTCTGGGATTGTAATTTGGTTCAACTTTGTCGTTCAAATTCAATTCTTCAACTACCTATTAACTTCATACATATTTTACAAGCTTCATTTAAAAAATATATGCGTATCCCAAAACATTTTGAATGGCTGACAACAATCAGCGACAGGTTCACTCATGCATGGATTTGTTCCTAGGAACGATTTTGGGCACCGGAGTTTTCAAAATCTTTTTTTCATGACTACAATCTGAATGCTTTCTGTGCCTACTGCCAACTGACTATAGAGTCTTCACATGTTCTTTTTATACGGTTCAAATCCACTCAGGAAGTGTATTCTCAGTGTTGGCTGCCAAACGCTCGACATTTTCAGCGAAAAAGGGTCGCCGAATTTCTATCATACAAATCATAATACGGATCTAGCAAGTTCAGCTGGCAACTCAAAGATTTTGTTTTGAAGAATGCAAAGCCGAATGCATATCCATAAGGCAGAAAATAATATAATGAGTACAAAAGCACGAATCTGCATGCAGAAAGGGGACGGACGCGTCAATCATCGAAAAGGTCATTTATCATTTTCCCATCAAGTTATGTTATGTCATTTTCCCAAGCAGATTCGGACCATTTCTGACTTCATCTCTTTCCATGTACATGCTTTATACTTATACATATTTATAACAATTAAAGAACTACGTAATGTTCACTACAATTCATTGCGATACGAAAGGAAGAAGAAAACTTCGTAGCATTTTGCTGGCTGGCTGACATGACATTTAGCTTTAGCTAGCAATTCTGCATCGGAGAAAAATTAAAAACAGTAATATACTGATATTCGGCAACGAATGTGAAACTAGAATACTCTGTAATACAACAATATATAACAATCTGTAATAATAAGTTAAATGTGTTAAAATCGGTAGAATTTCGGTCTTCTTTTAGCAGTTGAAATAAGCGTAAAGTAAAACTTTCTCTGAGTCGGACCACTCAAACCCTTCCATATCTTTAGTGATAGCTCACACATCACGCCAGTATTTTATTTGTAAACGATAGCCAAAGATTTTGTATTACCTCGCTGCAGTGCTGGATAGTGTCAACTGTTAACAAGGAAATGCTATCCTTTGGGCAAGAGTTAGAAACTAGCCTTTAAGAAGTTTCACAGCTTGACAAAAGAAAGCACTTCACTCGCCTTGAAAAGCAGTGCGCAATGATCAATAAATTAAAGAAGCTTCAAACAACACCGTAAAAGGTGACAAAATAAACTTACTTTGTACTGATATGCACAATTGTTTAAAACTATGATTATATAGACTATTTGAAATTTAATACAGTAACAAGTGTTAATGAGGACATAATCTGCTGCTGTAAAAAAATGTATTTTCAAAACGCGACCAAAATTTTCACTGATCTACGCTATTTAGTTCTTTGCGCAACCAGGCCGAGATTGTGACAGAGTGACTCCTGAATATTATGGCTGTTGATTAATGGCGTGTTTTAAAATGATTCTGGAATCCGCTCCTTAAATTTTCTAAGACGTCTTCTTCATGCACAGCAATGAACCAACAAGCTCACGCACTCTAAAATTTGGAGTCTAAATACACAGAGTGTAATAAATTATGACGCGCACGTACCAAATACCTCCGGAGTCGTCCCTATGAAATTTATTGCAGTACAATGTAAGCATAAAATACCTACACTGGTAATCACGAGAAAGGGCAACAAAAGATAATAAATGAAGATTCAGGGAATAAATGAAGGAAATGTCAACATGATGAACACGTTGAAAGAAAAGAAAGCATCCATATCACTTAAAGTTATAATCTTAGGC
>VYYJ01004354.1:0-13651 GCA_021029165.1 Cyphoderus albinus
GTTGACAACACGTCAGAGATTTAATGACAAAAAAATTGACAATTTTGAGTGATTGCAAGTTAGTTAAATGATCAGCTGATTGCCGGTCCAACTTTCAACCGTTGTATCTTTAACATTTGTTTGACAAATTGAATATTATTGTGAATGTACTTATGTATCAAAAAACTACATTTTGAATGGACTTGTTATGAGTATAAAAAACTTGCAATCTACGGCTGGTAACTTTGGTTGGAAACGTGTACAAAATAATTTATAAGAATGTTTAAAGGAAAGTTCAAGAAGAAATGCTAGACCTTAATATAACATACGTAACGTAATATATTTTTTAAATTAAAAATCACACTAATATTCATTATCATCACATTTATATATGTATCCGTAATAGTACCGGCATTGGCGAAGTGACAGACATACATTATTTTATACAGTGAAAGACATAGACCGACACCGACAAAATTTTGAATCATTTCATTTGCATAAAGTAATGCACATCACACAAAAATACAACCTGAGAAGTCGATAATCTCATTCAAAAAACAACTCAACTCGACGATGAGCCCAGAGCTCTCTTTCCAATCCTCCTCTCATTATCTCATCAGTTCACATTACATCACAGAATTATCAAGTTTTTTTTTCTTTTCTACCAACTTCTTGACATTTTTATTTTTATTCATGAAACAATTTCCTTTTCACCAGACCACATGCCTGCCTGGTATCCGAATACCTTCGGTTTAAAAAATCGGCATCTGACACAATAGCTGTACAGTCAGCGTCGTAGTCTAACTTGAAACCTAAATTAAAATAAACTCTTTATAATTTCACGTAAATCACTTAAATAAACCTACCTAACTGAAAAATCGCACAATCCCAATGATAAATAAGAGAAAGTGGTGCTGATTTTCCGCGAAGTAAAATGAACCGTTAATGTCAATTAGAACTCTGAACGGAAATTTAAAAAAAACTTTTTTTTAGTGTGCTTAATTGGAAGAAAAATATTTTGCTTTTATATTACATGCCTTCAATACTACATTAGCTGATGAAAAACCTAAAACTGAAAATTAATTATTAAACGAGACCCAAGATTAGGGACGTAAAATACCTGAAATAATTTCCATTTTATGGTGTCCATTTAAATTGACAAAACATGTAGATGTAACTAAAGTAGGTAATAGAAACAAATCAAGACACAACCATTAGTACACATTAAATATCCATAATTTCGACGGGCGCACCAGTATCATTTTTTATTATAAACAATTCTTATGACATATAATGAGTAATAAGTAGTAAGCATTCTGTAAACCAGTCAAAATCTATGTTCAGTAACTTCATTTTAATAAACCTCATTGCCCGTTTCATCTCATTTTCTTCGCAATTACAATAAGTCAGAAATTCTAATTATTTTTATTACTATACATATGTGTGTACATACATATGTAAACATTTAAACAAGCTTTTTTTGTATTGACATGAAAAGAAGTGAAGCAAACGCTAAATCATTTTATAATAAATCATGAAATTTGCAAAATATTTAATTCTAACATTTAATTTAATTTTTTGTCTTGTCTTTCATTACTTTTTTGTTACGCGAACTGTGTTGATAGGCAAATCTAATTGATGTTTTGATTTGTATCTACTGAATATTTAAATTGCAACGTATTCCAAAAAATTTACGAGATAATTTTACTAAAATCACAATAACAAAATTCTCCATAAAAATATATTCATATTAACTACTAGCCGTTACATCTGATTAAAAGAGCTTAAATGTGAAGTACCAGATATATTCTGCTCTTAACCCTTCAGTCCGTTCCTAATATTCATTAATATATTTTGTTTTATGTTGTTTTTTCTAGATGGTTGTTATGGCATTTGTTGTCAATTCCATAATAATTTTAAATTAATTCTTCAACAAAATCAAACAAATTCAATATTATTAAACATTAACAATAATTATTAATTATTTGAAAAAATTGATATGTAAACAAAGCATAGCGACTGGTAAATACTCGGCCCCTTCTTCCACTAATGTAAGCCTTTCAGCTAATTGATTTCACCGCGTTTGCATATTCATATTGTGCTGTAACCGCGGTTTTGGTCGCAGAAATTAATTTTAATGACAGTGATGTGAAAGTTGCTGAATTCTGTTTCACATTATGTTTAAAGAACCCCACCATTTCCGAAATGTATCTTCTTTAAATATTATCAACCGACAACAACAAAAACAAATCAAAGGTGTCAAGGTACATAAAATTTAACAACGCAAGTTAGAGATATTCGTATGTTTGATCCTAACTAAACATTTTAATTGCTGTGCAGGAGTGTCGTAGTAATACAAATACGAAAAACAAACAATTAAAATCTTATTCCCACGTAAAATTCTCAAACTTTAACAAAATCGCAACATCTATTTATAAAGAGGGCGAAAATTGCTTCAATTGTTGAGCAGACCGCATTCCAGTCTACCTTCAACCATTACAAAATCAAATCTTAATCTCACAAAAAGTGAATTTACTAACTAACCAAACCAAAAGACATTTGATATTTTTAATTATGTTTACGGTAAATATAAACATAATTATAACGTTCCAATTACCAAAGTGACCAATAGTAACCTTCCTGATGTCAGAGGTTGAAACTCATCATCCGCTCGTGCACTCTGCTACATCATATTATAATTATAAGTTGTACTTTATAACCATGTCTGATTATTCCTAATTATCACAGAACAAAAAGGAATCTTAGTTTCTAAGAAAAAGCCATTCGATTAATTTCAGTGTAGCAGCGTCCCAGTCTCACTTCAAAGTTGAAGAAAACTTAATTTGATGTAACATTACTTGGTGTAAACATATTTATTTCATTGAAAATTTTCACACTCATTCATAATATCATTCACTGATAGTAGCACACTTGTGTAGGAACCTTTCTACTGTACTGAAAGTCAAACGTTAAGTTAAAATATAATACACGTAATTTTGTACAATTTACAACTCTTGGCTCTAAGTCTAACAGTAAAAATTTGACTCTCCATAAACCAACAAGCAACAGGTACTTAGGTAAGTATTTATAAAGCAAAAATAACGATAATAATAATATCGTATCTGACTCAATAAAAATCATTGTGGTTGAACAAAGAAACCGACTTAGCCGTCTTGGCAATGAAAAGTCAACATCGTAATGTAAATGTCAAACGAATTAGATACGCATTTACTCATTTTAAATGCAACACCGTTAATGCCAATGTTAGTGAAAACGCCAGACTCACAAAAATAAAAACACTTATTGTTTGGATACATATCATAACATTATCAGCAAATCTCACAATGAAAATTGTCCCATTGCACCATATAATAAAAACACCGGATCGTCATTGCAGAAAACGGCAAGGTTTAGTTTTCAATGATCTAAAGTCGAATAAACGCAAAATGTTAGAGTAAAGCATTGTCTTCAAATCATGGAATTCAATTACAGTTTTCGAGAAGTAAAACTTTAAAAGATCTTTCTTTTTTTTCAATTTTGTCCTTTTTTTCTTCACAAATTGCTGAAAACCGTGTTAGTACTCGGCGTGTAATTTTCATTTCAACCGGCCATTATTGATTTTAAAAGTTTTCAGTTTTCTCTTTAGTACATGTATTTATTCATAGTAGCAAATGCCAAAAGCGTCAGTGAATTTTGTTCGCTGTGACGGTTTCCTATTACATTTATCAAATCCCGTGTAGTGACCTCACACTCTCCCATACAAATAAAAAATCTATTCGAATCTAAAAATGTATGGTAATCTAAAATTACCTAAACCTAATTTAAATAACAGATAACCAACTGGGATTGCAAAATTAAACAAGATTTGACAGTGTACATTTTCTATCTCCCCAATTAAGTTTAAAATTGAATATTCAAATGACTTTTATTGTATTTGTATAGTTTATTAACAATTTCGAGCTTTTGTTTGTTACTAAATAAATAAGGATGCTTTCAAGTGGCCGAATAAAACTTAGAAAAATTCAGCACGCTGTTAATAAAATGGTAAATACAGCATGAGAAATCTGTGATTATAAAAAGAAACATAAAAACAGATTAATCAAAAACCAATCATATTTCCATATTTTGTATATTTTGAATCGTTTGACCCAAAGATGACGAACCTGTACAGACGCTGTTGCATGAACAACATTGTATTAACATGAACGACACAACACACTCCACACATCGTGCATATCTTTGATTTGAAATATTATTCATTCAAGATGGAAGAGTTGATGAGGACTCTGTTTTTACTTAAACTATTTACTCTGGTGATTTTTCTTTCACTTGTCTGAATTTGAAATTAAATGTAGCTTCACTGAGCATTAATATCCTCTCTAATTAAATTGCCTCTCTAAATATCGCCACCTCCGCCAAACACGAGACTCAAGACGACTTCATTTCGTCATCGTCCGGTCTAGAATTTGAGTAATTACTGTAATTAATTACTTGGTCACTATTTTCCCTTACTTTGCTGATTATCTTTACTATGACGCCTTTCGTTCCTTTCGTGGTCGAAGGTTAGTATTTACAACGAAGGTTACAAATGTCCATTACTGGGTGGAAAAGTTATTTTGAAAAGTTTAATAACAGATTATTGTATTTCAAATATTCCAGGTTTTATTTAATCCACGATAAATTTTCTACCATTTTTCTTTAATGTACAGACACAGAGTCTTCCATAAAATTCGATACATCGTTTTCATGTACCTTTATGGTAATGGTAATATTTATGTCTATGGTAATGTTTCGATTTTTACGAAGACCCCGTATTTATTATTATAAAAGTCATGCGTTAGCATTAAGATTGACATAAATTTCTATTTGATTTGGCTCGATAAGCATTTAAACCTCCTTTAAAAATGTGTAAAAGAAAATTTAACACGATTCATATCACTTTAATTAAAATTAATTGTTCAAATTACATACATAACTGCATACACTCATCGTCAATACCATGCATAGACACATGGGGTGAAAATCATTAATTATATTTAAAAACTCGTCTTTTCATTGTTAAGTGGAATATTGTGTTAAATACATTAGCACATGCATAAAAGTGATTGTTCAATGTTCGTACACTTGACTAATTGCATTTATAATAAAATGGTTAAAGTTGCAAGTAGAAATTTTTTATGCCAGTGCAGTAGTTGAATGTTTTAACTTTTGAATGGAGATCGGTGAACGGATTCAATCTCTCCTTCCCATAATTTTAATTCCTCACTGCACTTGCTACTGGACAACGACTGTGTAACTCGGCAATGAAGAAAGAAATGCCTCTTAGGACATGAAACAAAATGTAATTAAAAAGCGAGAAACAAATTCACTTGATTTCTATAATCATATCGATGTTCAGCTGAATTTGAAGAGGAATTTTGAAACCAAATTATACATAAATTTGTTATTTTTTAATTTTTTGAATAATGAATTGGTAAACATTTTAATGTAGGTAGGAAAACGCGGATCGACTCTTGTGTAAACTTTTCCGACTGCAAAAAAACGACCAAGGTGACTAAGGGAATTGGTTGTGAGGGTAATTGGTTATGGACAAAATTGTATTGTGAAGGTAAATGTATGTGATTTATTTCAACCATTCAATGATCCATGTGGACAACACTGTTAGATTTGATATTATTTATTTTGGGTTTGAAGTAAGACTGCGACGTTACTACAGTAAAATTGAGGTAATTAGCGGTGTTCTTAAAAGTCAGATCGCGTTAGTGTGTCGAATATATTGCAGTATGGATTTATCTAATCGCGTTTAATTAGTATTTCAAATATGTAGTAAAAAAATAAATCCACTAAATTGTCAACAATTTACAAAACCATTTTAAATATTAAAAATTTCTTTAATCTTCTAAAAAAAGTGTTTAGGAGAAAACAACAGTACTAGATCGAGCTAGTGTAAATTTTCACACAATACATTCCGCATTTAACTACATTGTTTAGCTTTAAAACCTTCGATACAATTTTCTATTGAATACCTTGAAAGTAAATACATAAAACAATAATTATTCTTTAAATAAAAAAGACACTTTCTTGGCATTTATTAATATGTATTAATGCGGTTGCGGACGATGTTCGCTCAGCGTTGACTATAAAAATTAAAGTATGAAGAAATAAAAAATAGTTGCGTCAACTAATAAAGGAAATATAATTACTTTCTTATTTACTGTAGCATTACTTTGCCGAATATTCTATACTATGACGCCGTTGCTTGTTTCGATGTTGAATTGCGGTAATCTTACCTGACTGATGGTTGAGGGGATCTGCTTTCAATTTCACTGTTAGAAATTAGTATTTCAAATGACATTCATAATAAAAGTTAAAAGATAAAAACCTTAAGGCTTGAGTTAATTTACTTAATTCATTTGATTTATATTTATTTGAGCAACCTTATAAGTGCTCAATGTGAGACCGGGACTTCAGCCACTTGAGCACCTGGAGAAGCCAAAATCACGCGAAACACAAAGGCCAAGCGGAAGTGATTAAACCACCACCAAAAATTAGAGTGCGCAACAAAAATAATTGGCAATGCGACATCGCGAAGCAGAGGAAACTCAAGGGAGGGATATACCAAGCTTGCAAGAGAAATGAACTGGATCCCAAGACGGGGAAAATGGTCAATTCAAACAATGTTGTAAGTAAAGAACGGAAAATGGGACCATCTTGCAGATCAAAGTTGTGCCGGGTCAGTGACTGAAGAAGTTGTGACGAGTTTAGTGAATCCCAGAGAAATAAGGGTTTTCACCCAAGGGTTTTCACTGGGTGAGCGGGGTGCCAAAAAGCGATGGATTCGTGAAATGGTTCAGGCTGTTCCGATATACGGACGTATTACGAATTTAGTCGAGTCACGCAGAAATGTCACGTTAAATATCATTTATCACTGAATGGGGGAAATAGAGCAAGTGTCTTGCAATATGTTCCTCAAAACGCTCGCACTCAACAAATAGATAGTACGGAATTGAATCATAAAAAGCCGGCGGCAGTAACAATGCAGAAGGCGTCAAAAATCAAATTGTAGAGGAAGGAGAGAAAACGCAGACAACGAGGTCACTTCTGAAACACAGACTGAGGAAGTGAATGGCGCCGCCCAAATACAAACTAATTTGTGAAATGATATTTGGAATAAGTTTGGAGTTTCTGTCTTCAAAGCAAATGTTTGATTTTTCTAAAGTGTGAAACTTCTAAAGTGTAACATTTAGGATAGTAATGCATCTTACCGAAACTAACTGAGAATTTAATTGACCGATTAATATAAAAACGCAGTTCGTCTTTAATTGGCTTTGGCAAGATGACTATTACCATCGCATTCCCATTAATGACCATGTAAAATGACTTGACCATAAATGGTTACGTTGAAAAACTGTTTATTTATTAAATTATCTGCATTCAATTCAAACAAAATAGGCAAAATACAACTTAAAATCAGCTTGTTTTACATTACTTAATTACTGATTTAATTATTCCAATAATTCCAGCGACAAAATGTTAGAACTCTAACTGTGTGAATTGGATGAGATTGATGTGTTTCAGATTTGTTTGGCCAAACCTAGCAAATATATTTATTACCTGAAGGTTTCAAGGAGAAACTAAATTTACTAATGTTTAATGGCACAGTTTTTATTTCAATCTGGTATCATTTGTAGAGGTGGATTTTTTATGTAAAAAATCAATGTCAGTTGAGTTTCTTATTTATTTTGTAACTTTGTCCTCTGTCATATAAACTTCGTGTCTGTATCATCTTTGATTTGATTTAATCATTTGAGTAAATTTTTATTTTTCGTATAAGTAGTTTATTATAACTCACCTTCTAATATAGAATTAAGTCGTCATTAATTCCTTACCACTACTATCTACAAGTGCAATCGTTAATTAACCTTGACTCTAAATTAAGCTGAAGACCAGCAGTTGCTGTGGGACGGCGCCACAGTCTCACATAAAAAAAATCAAATTGTATCTTACTGTAATCTAAAATTACTTAATTAAATGGAATCTTGTGCTGACCCACATAATCTGTGCTACTTTCTTCGCATTGGACAAGCTATTGTTTATAAATGTTCCCTGAAGACTGATTGCAATAGCACTGGAAAAACAGCCATGTTCTTGTTGTTAGCAACAATCTCACCTCCATGATTGTGCGTAGGATAACCACATTTGTATTTCTAATGCTGACGTGGATGTCGATCGTCGGCACCTTTACAGTTGTACAATCTCCGACAAATCACCGATTTCTGCATGAATGTCGTTGCTGGCTCGGATACTGACCATTCCCAGACCCATCAACTTGGAAATAGTTTGGCCCTGATTTCCGGATGCTAGCCCAGGTATTCATAGTTTTCTATTCGGATGAAATTTTTGAACTTCTCAATGGTTTTGTGGAGCCATTAGGATGGAGGTACCATTGGTTTTCCGGTAGTTCCGAGAAGTTGTGGTGTAATTTATAAATCTGACTAATTCGTTTATCCTCCAAAAACTTGTTCTTAAAAACGCCCCACTTCATCCAGGGGTTGATCCATTTCAACATTGAACCGGAAGTGGTTTCTGACAAATCATGTTAAAAAATAGCTGCTGTAATGGATAACTTAAAATATTCGCTAAGTTTAATAATGAAACCTTATTCCTTCAAATGTAGAAAATGTCTGTAATAATTTGGCAAATGTCGAAATAAAAGCAATTTGTCACGAGTCGACTCCAGTCGTTCAACAAAATCCACGGGTTCAATGTCAAAGTTCAATTTTTATCATATAAATAATTAATTACATATACTGAATTTAACAACAAATGGTAGAGATGCATATATTTATTTAATTCTTGTGAACGAAGCTTTTTTTAAATTGTAAGAGTCAGATTTTAACTCATAACATATCATAATCATTCATCATTCATGTAATAGTTAAAAATCAACTCATCAATTCATGTCTGTACTTTTATGGTCACATGAATCTAATTAATTAATTAATGCTTTCACTACTGCCTGGCTTAATTCTGTGATCAACATTTAATTCAAATAAATTTTTGCTCTAAAATAGTTCAATTAAAGAATGATTAAATTGCAAGAGATGGGAGGATTTGAAGAAAGTTTTCTTTTTGTTTATAATCATGGCGCATTTCCAGTTGTAGTCTAAAAGAAACGTGATGATAAAATCATGAACCGGTGATAAAACAAACGAGTAAAAGCGGAAGAGTGACGCCCACAATTATCCAAAAGTTTTTACCTGCACTTGGATTTAAACATGAGTTGTGAATTTTGCAGTAATCAGAGTCGCATGCACATGCATGTGCATGCTTAAGCTTTGCCGTTGCGTTGCTTCTTTCTCTGTGAATTTCGACGTCGCTTGTAACAATGCATTGCAATCAATCACGTTTTATTATATCAGGTTGTAATTGTGATGTTTCCATCGTACTAATTTCCTAAAATGCTGCAATTGCAGACTGACTTACGATTTTTGCAAGAGATGGGATATATAAAACAGTTTTGATTTTGTTCATGGTATTTACCTATCTATATGTAGTCTAGAAGAAATTCAGGAACCGGTGACGAATCGGAGAGAGTGACAACCACAAAACTCAGAAGCTTTCAAAAAAAGTGTATTATTCTAAAACAATGAATTTAATTATAATTATAATTTGGTGTAAAACATACTACTTTGGCCAGGTCACCGAAACGGAAACTAAAGGAATCTGCTTTCACTTGCTCGGAGTTTGAGTTCGGGGTTTCGGTTTCACTGCCGATCTTTGCCAATCTCTATCGATTCATATTTTGATCCTCACCTAATTTTATTTATCGAAACAGAAATATTAAATAATTGTAAGCAATTTGTTATTGTTTATTTAGCATTATAATCATACCATTAACTTTTCAAGACTCAATTCTAATTGATGTTAACAATCTTTTGATTCAGTCAAAATAAAGCTTTTATTTCTGACTTGCCAATTTTCTTGTCTTGGCATATTTTAGTAAATTGGGTCACTTACTTTTGTCACTGCTTCATGATCATGATCATCGTGGTAGGGTGGCACTTATATATTTTGCTTTCAGAAATGCTGAGATCAATTACATTAACCTTTAGTAATATTAAAATTGAAATGGACAACAATTTGTCAAATTTTGCTGATTATCAATTTATCATGATGATTATGATTTATGTTATTTTGTATGAATGAGCCAATTGAGCATGCCACACATTAGAAACTGTCAAATTTAGTCTGGAAAGTTTCCACTTCAAAATTACAATGTTACGTACTTATACAGAGGACTATACACTTAACCTTAATTAATATTACATATTTAGTTAATTAATGGCAAACACAAATTAATTGTAATTAACTAATTAATTTATTAATTATCCCCTCCTCCGCGGCAAACATCCCCCATGCTGCGAGAATTCATCTACAGGAAGTGAAAAACGTTGGGTTTAAGTTAGTCAAAACCAGCATATATGACATGTAACAGCAATGATTATAAAACAGTTTGAAGTTTCACAAATCTGTATTTTAATATAACGACAATTGTATATTTGCTGTGTGGCCGGCGTCGTAGGGTCACTTGCAAAGTAAAAAACCACCATTAAAACTTTTAACTCAAATAAAATTTATTAACTCACCAAAATAAACAGATCAGTCGCCTTCCCGGCAAACCACAGAAAATAGACGCGGGAATCAATGCTAATAAGGTTAAAAGTTTAAAACAAATTTGCGACTAGAGATATAAAATGGGGCTTCAATAAACTGTTTCTTGAACAACGAAAAGTAGTGAGATCTCATTTAAATGTTCATGAGTCTCATGAGCAACTATTTATTAACACAAGAGTTAACCGTAGAAAAGGCAGATAACTATTAATTAATAAATATCCTTTGAAATCAGCTACACTAGTAAAGGTAATTAATTTAACTGGCAGGGTTTTGTCGAAAATAATATTCAAGGAAAACGAGCACGTCCAATATGTCTTGTTCCCCAGACTGGACCTGGTCTTGGTGCAAAAGTTGCTCGTAGACGAAAACACCCGTTCCGATTCTACAGTTTTTGCCGGAACGTTACTCATTGTCAGTAGTTCTTATTTTCTTATCTCAAAAGCCGAATTTTGCGAGAGTTCGAGAATAATTACACTCACTGATTCCGTTTGAAACCAAAAGTCAGAGAACATTTCGCTGCATAAGACATTTGTAGCGAAATGTACAGGTATGAGGGCGTCAGCTACCTTCTGTGTCTCTGTAAAATTGGATTCTTTGATCAGTAGCCCCTCCTCCTGGCCTGACTCGATGTGATTTATTAATTTATTTTCATTGCTTTTTTGGAGAATACAACCCAGTATAAGAATCGTTTGGGATGAAATCATCTCAAATTTTGGAAGTCCGTGCTCGTTTTCGTGGGTGACATTATGAAAAGAAAAGCTTTTCTAAAGTAGTAGTGATTATTTGAGAAAGTCTGACTTATTCCTAAACTAAACACCGATGTAATGGTTGCTTTTAATTATTTAGTGCAACTCATGAGATCTCATTAACGCTCATGATCCTCATGAAAGAATTTAAATAATACCTCACTCATGTTGTTCAGGGAGACTCAGATTCATTTTAAATGCATATTTGCGACTGAAAATATTAATTAAGTTTAAAATTGAGTAACTTATCTTTATTTGATTAATTACTTATTAATTATAACTTAATAATTATTAATCACGGTTTATTGTTAATTAGTTATTACTTTTATCATTTTGTTTTATCTATTTTATTTTTACATTTTTTGAAAATATTGAATATTTTAAATACTATGTGTGAATGAAGGCAACTTTGTATTATGTCAAAGTTTATGGGGTTCCAATTGCCCAAAGACACCCGTAAACACCAAGCATAGACAAAATATAAAAATATCATCATACTCAATTTGTTACTGTTCTTTGCACTTCACTTTCGTAAGATCAAAGATGAATAAAGATCACCCAGCATATAAAATCTAATATAATTCCGTGAATAGTTTTACAATCAAGTCATTTATTTATAATATCACATTAATTAATTACATAATCACATTATTCCTATAATCTATATAGTCTACACACATTATCGTTATGCAAATTAAATATTTATTGTTAAATACAATGCTACTTACAAATTATTTTAGCTTAAAATGGCAAGGTTCATTCAAAAAACGCCCTAAAAACCTTGTGTCCATTTATGATTTGTTTTAAATTTGGATTTCACTTGATTTTCCTTCCCGTTGCGTATTAAATATAGCAAAGAAATTATGTTCTGTGGAAGTGCACCGACTTAACCTTTCAAAAGCTTTGTTTCAAGCACGGTTTACATTAGCTTTACTTGCTTAGGGATATTATGATATTACTAAAAAAGGATTTAGGATTCAGGATTCTGTACTCTGTAGCTCTGTGGCATTTGTAGAAAATGTTGATCCATCTCTGCTTATGTATCTTTAATTATTCATATCATCATATCATAGCTTTATAAAACTTCATAGAGGCACATAAAGTAATTAAATACTTTCCGTTCTACTCGCCCTCGCGCATGGGGTATTATTTCTTTGATCCAATATTTTTACAGTTGCACTCATCTCATTTATGTATGTAATGTAATAGTCACAGGTACGTCATGATATAGCTGAAATTGAAAACCCACGCGATATTTTTGTTTTGCCTACCTAGGTCGCTCGTAATAACTAGAACCGTGACTGTGGCACTTATAAAAATATTGCACTTAATCGACATTGGAGGATTGTCACATCTACGTCAACCTCAACGTTAAGCCTGTTGCGAGGCTTCCGGTTTCTCTCACAATTCCAAATTTTCAACAACAAAAAACGCTGAGAAATGAAAAACTCGACGGGGATTGTTTGTTTTGTTTTTGTTTTCCTGTTTTGAGTTAATTCGGGCTATAAAAGTAGAATTACTTTCACAGTGTGTGGGTCAGTAAGTCAAGTAGGAGAATTTCAACCACAACTCAAATAACTCATACTTTCACCGTCTGTCTCACCTGAAAGCAAAAATCTAAAAAAAAATGATCAAAGGTTGGCAAAAATCCTACTTTTTCCGTGCTCTCATCATTTCCCAGCCATTTTCGTTTTCACTTTTGCTTTCTCTTGGAACATTTATTGCTCCTGTTGTTGAAGCTTCTTACAGAACTTTCCCGGACTATACCTCCTGGAATGAGGACAGTTTTCACTCGCCTGTATCTTGTAATTAAAATTCAATTATATTAAAATAATAATAATTATTTAAATTTTTGACAAAAATAATTAATTTTTAATTACAGCCTTGGATTTACGTAATTTGTGGACGAACCCTCCTGATGAAACTCAAGCTAAATCTAAATCTCAACCACAACCACCGAACAACAATTTACTTTTATTTAACGACCTCGACCAGAATTTTGAAGCAAATGACTTTAGCAACTATGATGATGAAGGATTGCTGAATCGAGGACAAGCTTCAAATTCGGGTTCAACGAGTAAACCTGAGCGTCCGACACTCCCAGCTCACATAGGAGGATTTTTTTATTTTCCCCCGGGTTCGGGTGTTGGCGTTGGTTCAAGTGCTAATGGGAATTTGGGTTGAATTAAGGACCAGGGATTTGGCAACGTGTGGCAACGCGTTGCCATACGTTGCCATACGTTGCCACA
>VYYJ01004355.1:0-13647 GCA_021029165.1 Cyphoderus albinus
CGAATCTATAGTCCAATGTTACCTGCAATACAGAATGAAAATTGCTATACTTGCGAATCTTTTACGAATTTGCTTTTGTTCGTTTTTGACAATGAGCAATGAAGCCATCAAATAGAATTGATGGTAAAAATTACGTCTTTTTAATTTCGACTTGGTCAATGTTTATTCTTCATGTTTTGCATTCAGTTTATACGAGCCGAGACAGATATAATCAATTACATAAATGAAGTCAAATATCTTGTTACTACCATCTAACATATGATATAAATCTATATAAAGATTATAATCTTCAGTTACTTCAGCACTTCAGTTAATGACCGCTGTAGAAATGATTTTCATCAAGTAAACTGATAAATGTAAAAACGAAAGTCAAATACGATTATAAAAACCTTCCTATTACGATGCAAGGGTTAAAGCAAGGGTAGCTTCCATCCAAGCGTATTTATCTGCAGGTTTAACTTTTTGCCTGAACTTTTATTTTCAACCTTGCCTTGCCCTACTGAGATTAGACGGATTTTAGTTCAGACATGAAGAACGTGATGGGAAAATGAGATTTCCCCGCTAGAGAAAGGAATGTTAAACAAGTTCCGAACCAGTGACGACGTTCCCACATAACGTATGAGTTCTTTCTCGTTGGCTGAACACAAGTCAAAAACTTATTTTGGACTTGTTACAGAAAAAATGAGTATGATTATTATATTTATTATGTTACTGGATATATTCAAAAAATAAGTGAGAGCGATAACAGCGTATAGTATTATGAAAATTATATTATGCAGTAATGTAGTCTGGAATAGCACATTGCATTGTTATGAGTGCCGAAAGTGTACAAAAAATGAAATTTTCAAAAAACTCACTTTCGTTACAAAGTCGGGGTCTAGGCAATCCCACACAATTTCCGTTCTTACAAGCTCCACCCAGTGGGTCATTCCAAGTGGATGGTGGTATACTACGCACATTGGATCTGATCTGGAAAAGACGTCCATGTCGAGAAGATTCCTAAAAAAAGCAGAAGTCAGGTTACATAAGTAAAAAAACCACATTGATAAATAGGAAGGAGAGTTTCAACTTCAAGGTTGGAGGCTAGAAGAAACAAAAGTCATTTCCAGTTAAAAGTTCTAAGCAGTTTCTTACTATGTGGGTCAAGAACTTTGAAAGTTTCTCAGGATAGTTTTGTAACCTACTAAATACGAGGAAAATTTTATAATTATTAAACCAACTTCCGATAGCGATTACAACGCAGAAAGTTATCTGGACAAACTTATGTGTATATGTATAAATTGAAACAGTAGCAGAGTTTGATCTTCCTGATTATACCAAGATGCCGCCTGGGAAATCAGATTTTCCTGAGGTTTTGTGTCAACACGTTTCAGCTTCTTGATTCAAAATCAACTGACAAAAATTATAGGTAATATCCAATCATGTAGGGATAATAAAGAGTTCAAACGGCGAGTCTGCAACTATTCAATCAACCCACATTCGTGACCACTAATAACAACCGAACCGGCGAAAAGCAAGTGACGAAAATACAGGCCTTACTAGAGAAAGTCAGACGAATTAGAATACTACACAAGAAAAGGCAAACAACGTTCACAAATATACATACGTCCCCAGTATGAAATATTTTGCATTCTATTTTGGGGTACACTTCGTTGTGCCAGATTTGTTTTTTAAACTCCTCATACCAGCGTAAATAAAAGTCAGGTTACCGACAGGCGTGCATATAAAATCTTAACTTACACTCGAAAAATTAAGATCTTGTTCAAAAACAAATTGAGACAAATTGCTACTATTTCATACTAAGCAAATCCAAAAGACAATCGTAATGATGCTTGGAACCTGACTCATAGCCCCCTACAAAAATTATCATAATAAGAACCTGGACAACACGGTGCGCGGTGGTGATGAAAGCGTAATTGCATGACTTTGACATCGGACGACAATATTTATCTCAAATGGCCTTTCCAGCATGGTGGATATATGATCTACGTCGTGGTAAGTTGGATTGAATATTAATTAATACTACATATATATATTTGAACTACAACTGAATTAAGTCGTTTGATTCAATATCAAATATACCTCGCAAGCCTCTTGTGCACTAAATATTTGCAATAAAGTTTTTTGCTACTTGCATTCGTCGTTGTTTCTCTAAAAGTGTCTATCGATAATGGATGACCTTACACTGGAAGCAGGCAGATAACCGAAGCGAGAAATTTTGCTCGGCAATTACACGTCCACTGTAAACAAATGACTCAGTAACGAAAGCAAATAATTCCCTCTAGTGAAGCAATAAAAGCACAACAGACATAGAATGGGATGAATAATCATGTCAAGTTGATGTGGATATAAATTACAGTTAATCCAAATCCGACGCCAAATCTTAGCTTTGAGGCACATTTATAAAACTTTATTGCCAGCCTTTATGGTTGATTGTGCACGATGGGACTTTTTTCGGGCTTATGGCAGGTAAACACCCTACCTGAAAAAATTATATTACTATTCTGATTCGCAACCAGAAAAAATTCTAGCGAAGGATTATTTGTTATGCAGCAGATACTCTACCGTGTTGTAAAGTGATATCTTCAGCATAATAAAATTTTATCACCTTTGATTTTTCAAAATATAAAAACCTTTTGCTCTTTTGCACAGGGTGAAACAAACAACGAACCTATGAAGTTGATTTATTTGTTCGACTCGAGTCGCGCTGAGCCTGTCATCAAACCCGAGACTCCCACAGCCAGAGAAAGTGAAACTACATTGTACATTAGAAAAGCGGCAACATTTTCCTCATTGTGTCTGGGTACTTCGTCAAAAGTGTTCCAGATTTTCTCTTTTCATACTTCACAAGGACTAGGACAAACATAGTTACTTGCTGTAAAAATTCAATTGTGCCAGTTGGGAATGAATGTGTGAAGTTTATTGAATTTCTGATTCCGTCCAACTGTTTCGTTCACTACCATTGACGTCAATGCAAGGGCGAAGCTTGTCGTTCTACTTAACAGAGCTTTTCTCGAAATTTAGAATTCATTCCAAGAAAAGAGAATGGTGTAAATGAAAATTGAATCGCTGGGCCTTGTTGCTTTCATCTCTGGCTCTAACTAAGCTCTCCTTTGACCGTATTCATTAAATGCGTGGCCAGAGGTGATAAACCTGCGGAATATCACTGATATTCGGTGATAGTGGTTAAAGCGAATTGAATGGATTTTTCCTTCAATCCTTTATTGAATCCTTTGTTGATTCTTACTGTTTGAAATTGTAAACTTACAATAGCACTGCGTTACAGAATTGTGGTAAAGAAAACAAGAGTAAGAGAACGCAAAGGCTGGAAGATATTCTGCTGGATTTGACAAGACCGAAGACTTTAAACATAACTCTTAGGCAGCAGACATTGTTAGAGAATGTTTAGGTGATGATGCAAGAAAAGGGAAGTTGAAAGAACATTGGCTTAGCGAAGGGAAATTTGGTTCAATATCAGGCAGTGGACAGGGTTTTTAATATAACATTTTAACATATTTATGATGCGAATACATACCTGCATGAAATAGAAATCTCGACGGTGGACGTCGGCTCGACGTAGGTGCCCGGAGAAAAGTTTGCGTTCATTCTGATTATAATTTTAGATCTCAGGTTTTCTAGTTTTTATAGCATTGTTCCAAACGGGATAGTTGTACATATAACATTACACATTGTAGTTGCCTCATCACATATTGAGACTAAGCTATTTTAACGGCCCATCAGAAAATTATCTCATTTGTTTGTTGACGTTGGAAGAAATACAAAACTGGAACTCTCCTTTAAACTTTTCACAATTTTCACTTTGGCACTACTTAAATAATTTTATTGGCGTTTATTAATTTTTCATTTCAAACACATGTCATGTCAAATAAGTTAATGCGGATCCAATCTGGAGAAATTGGAGAAAGCAATAACACATCATTTGTGTTCAGCCGTGGCTATATCAACACTTGATGTATTCTGATAAATTCCTCATTTCAGGAAAATTAATATTGAACAAAAATACAACTCGCCACAAACGTTGAGGTTGACGGGTCTAACCACAACTTTGATAAAACAAATCATAATTAAATATTTAGATTAGTTTGGAATTTCGTGAGAAATATATTTCCCCATAGGATATTAATTTTCTGAGGGAATAGAATGCAATAACTGTGACGAATAAGGTAGACACATACAATGTGGTTTATTAATTTAGCTTTGGAAATTGAACAATTGTGGCAGGTATTTGTTTCAGCAAGTGGTTTTCTCCATTAATGAAACATAGCATCGGTGGTGCTGCAACAAAACCAGGTTTTTTCACAACGCTTTACTACCCGGTCGATCGTTGATGTTATTGAATTATTAACGAACATGCTCAGTTTTGAGATTGTGTGTTTAACATTAATAATTACTTGGTGAGTCCAGACTTGCCAACATAAATGCGATGAAATTGTTGGTTTCGTTACTGTGTCAACAGTTATTTGAAATTTTAGATTGAAATTTTATTCTGGTTTGCTTAGGTTCAATTTATTGTTGTTGATGCCTTTCACTTTGTTTTGTTTTTGTACTTAATTTCATGAAGTAAAAATAAGAAAAAAATAGAATTGTTCTCTTGTTGATGTAGTTTCACTGATTTGGCACTTACAATCATACTTTCAATATCACACAAAACATTTCATGTAAAACAGTAGTCACTGAAAGGAAATAATTCAATTTATTGATATATATGATAATATATTACAGCGTTGGTCGTTCACTTTCAAAGCAGAATATTTATGTATGTATAAATAATTCGCATTACATTTTTGTGACTCAGTTACTAGTAACTTCGTGGGTGGTGCCACGGTTGTAGGAAACGTAAATACAGGATGCTTACTTACAAGAAAAACTTCAAATACTTCAGTTTAATTTTTCCGGTTGTATAAATGAAACTCTTCTTAAAGGAAATGAAAACTGAGGCTACATTCTATAGCAATGTTGACACTGAAGTCGAGTTTCCGCCCAGATTCTAGTTTACTGCCTGTTTCCTGTACAATATAAACAACGCAGGGGAATTACGTGATCCAACCAAAAGGACAATATTGTTGTGTATCATATTTACTTGAGATAATATAAAATTTCAGATCATGTAAAAATATTTACTCTGAATAACACTTTTTAAAGATAAAACAACCTTAGGATGCTATGTCACGGCACACTAAGAAAGCAGCTAAAATTAAGTTGTACCACTTCACTTTCACTGGTGCAAGTTCCGAACGCTACCGCGGACGGTTCACTACTGACTGAGAAATCTTCTCTGTGCTCCAGTTTTGGCTGTTTCTGAAACGAAGTGGCACAGCAGTAGTATTGAAGTTATATAGTGCAAAACGAAACAGATTCCCATGACTCAAGTCAGTTTCATCGGGTTCATACTTTTTTCTGTTTACGTACCCACATGGATATATTCTAGAATAACACTCCCACATATCCATTTGTGCTTAGCTAAACAAACGGCACTATTACTTAGCTGGTTAAGTGATTGCATTAAACATTGAGCAAAATATGCAACATACTAATTTTCTGAACCAAGCAATCGTAAAATGAAAAGTAACGTCATTTGCATGAGAGAATAGTAAAAGTTAATAGGAAAGGTAAACATAGATTTTCTGACTCATATTTTCTCGTTGTTTGTTTTTCTTGAATGATAATATCAGTTAAATGATTACGAGCATTTTGATTACGTACATAGTTTTTTTTCTTTGGGAAGAATTTGATGCCTATCAATAATTTTTAACAGGTATCCATATATATACCTCCTCACAGATATGTAATTCTTTTTTGTTTTCTTTACTACATTTTAAGCTCAAATAATAACTCTTAACAAATTAAAACAAATTTTACCAGGGAACGCTATCCTGTTGGATAAAAGAAAAAATAATAACTTTAACATTATTTTCATTTGCAAACAAGTTACACACAATTTGATATTTAAATTTCAATGGCTACTGATTCTAACGAGAGAATTAATGTAAAATATACGGGGTTTGGATGATATTTGTGCAAAGCATAATAACATCATCAAATTGATAGAATCAAAAACCGCACATTAAAATCGAAATACAATGGCAATTCGCTAATCACTTTTAATTAACTGAAATCTAAGGATTTGCTCTGTATCCAAATTCCCCAGTGAAACAGCAGGGTTTACGGAAATGTTTACACATTTCTTTGGCAATTTAATTAACCTAATATTGAAAGGCTAAAAATACTGAAACAGAAGAAGTAGAGCGCTGTACGAAATCATTTTCTGTAATATATAGGAACCAAAATAATGAAATGCTTTCTTCGGCATCGTATGGTATTGTTGGAGCGAAAAAATACAAGCATTCAGGAGAAAAGGAAAATTCTATCTGTAGTAGATGTGTATGTGGAAAGAATCTCAATTTCGTATTCATCATAATTCCATTTATCTCAGTACTTAATGAAAGCAGAAGGGAACTTATTTATTTGTTCTAACAAAGTCTACATTAAAAAAAGCTATTTGACATACAATTGCGCTATTATATACTACTACCATTAAAACACCCGAAATAAAACAGAGTGAATTAATGTTTAATTTTACCTCCTGAGTTTAAAAGTAGTCATCATGCTGGATGACCATGAAGCTGGATTAAATAACATTGATTATGAAGTAACAGTAACGCATTACGAGTTTCGTCTGTATCATAAAGGTAAGGACACTGTTAGTGGCATGCAATTAATTTACATCATAGATGTTACATTTGCAGTATTATTAATCATTGTGTTAATTCGCGCGTAGGAATGTGTACACTTTTTTGTTGCCGGTTACATGAACAATGGATTATGCAGCTACCTCAGGTAGCCTACCTGCATTAAACAAAAATATCGACAGTGAAATCAGGTTCAATGTTCGTCGCAGGAAAAATCTTCCGTTCATTTATATTTTAAACCAAAATTTTACGCTTGCAGTTTAAAAATTATCAGAAAATTTTGAAACTTGGAATGTAAAAGACGTCTAATTTTGAATTAGTAGATTCAGCAGCCCGTTAAATTTATTTTAAGCCTCATTTGTTAACCAGTGCAGTTCGGAAAAAATCCCCCACACTTTTATTCACTTTCACTTGATTCCTTTTCTCTAAATTTTGAAATCTAATGGTCTAGCACGGTTAATTTGACATTATTCAGTGACTCTGTATGGGCAGGTAACGCTTTATGGTTAACTAGCAATTCTCCCTGTTCTAAATTCCACACACGCCCGCCCCTTTCAGCGGTGAAATAAACTACTTCATTAAACAAAAGTTGAAGGCAGCAGTGTGGACTGTTTCTAACATGTTACATTCAAGGATCCGAAGTTAGGTTTTTATCCATTGTAGAAAACTTTCATGTATCTACTCTACGGTTTAATATTTTACTGCTATTTCGTCTATTTGATCTCACTCTCTAGTTCTAGGAAATCAAAAGTACTGTATTACATGTACCGCCATTTCTCCGACACAGAATAAAAAGTGAAATACTTTTGCGCTCTTCTAAATGAAGCACCAAAAAGTTTTCTTTTCGCCTTTCTTTCATTCGTGTATCGACTTTCTTTTCTTTGATTTTCTTACTTTCAAAGTGCTATTATGTTTCAGGTATAATTGGGCAAGGAGAAAGTAAAGTGGAAATGTTGATGAAACGTTTTGTTCTTTTTACATTTAGTTTTTAAACTTGCTCCTTTATGCCACCGTCTTTTCCAAGCTAATTATGGACATTTGCACTCCGCTAGTATAGAAACAAGAATAAACTAGTCCTGACAGCTTATGTGTGTAATGTATTCTTGCACCATCATCATTGTAAAGTTGACTCCATTAGTTAGTTAGTTTTCAGTAGAGAATTTATTTAATTATTTCTTACATTTCCTCCAAAACTTAAAAGAAACTTTCCTCGATTTAATTTCCAAATTAAATTGATGCAACCTAGTTTCCACCAAATTAGATCCAGTCGATGGCACTTGCAAAAATAGCGAAACTAAACATGTCGCTGAAGTTGAGGCTTTAGTGAGTAATAACGATGATCGTAACTTCCTCTGCATTCTCAACAGGATTTTTTTACTAATTTCACTTGACTTTTACAGAAATAAGGAAACTATGTTAGTTGCTGTGTTTTTTAAAGTATCTTGATCATACAAAAAGCTTTTATAAAGCAATGCACTACAGTAAAATTGAAATGCCTCGCCATAAATTTGGAAACTGTAAAGTACCAGTTCTACGCCGCATTTATGAATATGCAGCTGTGTTGGAGGTTTAGCTAAACAAAGGTTGTGTGAAGGTTTGCTAGTTACTTCTGAAGTGAATACAGCTAATAGATAAATATAATTAAATGTACTATTTCAATTATACAGATCATTCGCAATGAATGATTTTTAGTGATAATTGCCGTAATACCCAAATCTACAAGTGACCAATGCTAGATTATTTATTTGCACGAATAGGATATTTATTTATTTATTTATTTATTTATGTATTGAACCCAAATAGAAAAAAAGTGCATCATACAAATGTATTACACGTTATACAAATGAAGTTGACATAAACTCATAAGAAGGAATAAATTTTGAGTATTTACAAAAAGAAGTTACACATTAGACAGAAAAATTTAAAAGAAGCCCATGCAGCACAAATGAGGCGCTATGGAAAATTACGAGGGTGAAAAAGGAGAAACTAGACTAAAATATATATGCATACAAAACAGAAACCCTGTTTTAAATGTGGTACATACAGGAAACTTCAAATCGTAGGTATTTTAGAATTTATTTCGGAGCAGCCTTAATAATGTATAGGTATATTTCTGGCAACTAAACGGAGGTTTTCTGCCTGTTCGACTTTTCTCTCATAAAAACAGTGAAACAATATTCTGTGTCATTTGTTTTTGAGTTTTCTGAAGCATTTTGTGAAAAAATCGTTGCCTTTTCCGAATTACTAATGAAAGAGATTTTTAGGATTGTCCTCTGAATGACACTTAATTGATACTCCGATTGTTGCGGAGTTGGAATTGGAACTTCTTTTTCTTTCTTCTTTGCCAAAATTGCTTATGACTATGACATATTACTTGCAGTTGTCGTTGATCGTTCTATTTTATAAAAGTACGTCCATTAGTTTTGTTTCTGTTTATCTTACATGAAAGCATTATTGAAGCTGTTGGCACTCACAATCAACATCAAACAAAATTGGCTATGAAATGCGAATCAATTTAATGATTGTACTGTTTTTGCTTATTCAATATTTGGCACATTCACTCACTATTCCCATTCCAATATAAAATGTACAGCTGAAATGGAAAAAGCTTCATTGATTATTATGCTTTCACTGTTTCTTCACTATTATGTACAACGGGACTTAATTCATATTGCTTTGCCTCACAGTTCAGTAACTTTCACGATATTGAGTGCTGCGTCATACGTTTCATAAGAATGTTGAATTCAATACTGACTGCATGACTACATATGAAAAGCATGTGTAAATATTACTCTATCTCTATTCAGCTCGTTTACGATTTTTTATTCTGATCCTAAAAAGGGAAAGTAGGAGCATCAATGCATGTTCATTTTTATGTTGATTTTAAACATCCGCTTAGCCTCTAGTAGGAAATTTTATTTTTCCTGAATAATAAAAGAGATGATACGATTCCTCAGATTGGTCGATGTCCATTAACATTTTTGCTTTCCCTTTTCCATAAAGTAGAAAGGAAAATTCCTGAGCCATGAACCGTTTAAAACAAGATGAATCTTTTGAACATGAAAGCACGTTTTCACAAAAATGACGCTTTAAATATCTTTTGATTTTTTATCGTACGACATAAATGGACATAGCGAACGAGACAAAAGCCAGAGTGTGACACTTCCCTATCATTGGTTGATGATCCGAACTCTAGCTCGGATGGACTACTACTGATTCTATATGCTCCAGTGTGTTTTCGTTTTCTCTTGGCTTTACTTCAGTCGCTGGCTGTTCAGGGAAAGTAAAATAATTTTTGAGAATAAATTCAAAGTAGAGCGAAGCATCATTGCGTGCAATGCATCGATGCAGCAAACCAGTACCAGAGCGGCTGGATTCTCATGGCCTCTATCTTTAGGATGGTCACATGTAACAGTTGTAGACTCGTGTGAATATTCCATTCGCTTACACAAATGTAGCAAGCAAACTTAGATAAGAAGTCGTTCGAAGTGTTACTAAAAAATATGTACGTATTAAAAACGTCAAGGATAATATTTAGGTAAAATATGAAATAAAATTGGCGATAGCAAAGCAATATTCAGTACATTTTTGCTCTTTGATTCTTTTGACCTTGGTTTCAGGTCTCAGGAAAGTCCCTTCTCCCGCGGATACATTTTTTGTACAATTCCGCAATCATTTGATCGTTTAGCAATGATGCAAGTTTGATTTAGTGGTGGCTTATTGTATACCATTTTTGATCCTGGTAGAAATGGAGTTTTGTATAAAACAAAATGGAAGAACCTTCAATAGGATGCGTTCAATAATTGGATTCAATAATTGCTATAGTGAGGTTAATAAAACCAAACTATGTAAGATGTTCAGAAATTTGAAGATGGAAGATTTGCATTACTTCAATATGGGTTAACTTAACTCTTATCACTACGTCATTACGTGACATACAATAGTAAATGGTAGTTTGTGAAAAGTTAGTTAGTACAGTTACATACTCTATGTTAGTATATGTGATGTCATTTGGTACACTGGCTTGGGCCAGCACATCATATATACTTATTGTAACTCTAATGATTCAGCTTGTAACAAACTCTTGCCAATTTATAGTCTAGGAGGCAATCTAATTGATAATTGTAAACATGTATAATTATAGATTTCGTTCACGTATTAATTGAATCAGTTGTTCATCCGTTAACAATGAAGGAAGTTTCAGAAGAATACATAATTGCAGTAACATGTAGATTCTCAGTAAGTTCACCGGTTACTAGGTGTATAGTTGATTGTATTGTGTTATGGAAAGCAACGTGTCCCGTTTACAATAGTCCTAAGAAATAGGAAATTTTCTACATTTAAAATTGAAATAAATTGAAATAAATTTATTTCACAATTTCTACATATTTATAAGCTGTGTGACATCTACACCAAACATTTGTATTGATTGTGGAATGTGTTAGTTAATACAATAGGTTCAAACGCGCAGGTGCTTTGTGTCGAGATAATTTCAAGACTAAAAATTGAGAAACAATTCATAGGCAGGGTTAGGAACAAATTCAACAAATCGTTAATGAGAAAAAAGTTGTTAAAGTGAACCAACACTTTTAGCGTACTTTTATTTTCTCTCTTCACCTTTGCCTTATAACTTATAAGTATATCAATAGTAATGAAAAGTATATTGATTGAGGTTTGTTATAATGATGCAATCCATATTCACTGGTTAATGAAATATTACAGTTAATGTATACAGTTATCTAACACTTGGCTCTACAGCGATATTTTTGTAGCACTTTATTGTTTTTCAAACAAAATTGGCTCTCAGTCAAATAAATATCGTGCCCCACGATTCCTGTGTGTTCCGTTTCTAAAAAGGTGATGGTAAATACAAGAAGCAATCAATTAATCAATTTACTTATTCTTTTTTACTCCTTATACGATTCGCATCAGCACTGTCAAAATAAACTTGCTTTAATGTTATTGCATGTCTCTCGTGCATAATAAATGAATGGATACTACACTCCAATTCTTATGATTTCTCAATATGCTGCAAAAGTTTACAATTCTCTTTACTGTAAACAGAGTTGATATAAAAAAATAGTATTCGCATATATGAGTGTGCCTTTGCGGAGATTAAGTTTTAGAAGGTGAAAGCAGATTTTTGCAAAAAAAATCTATACTGATGATTTTCACTCTTAGAATACGATGTACATGAGTGGATGTTTTAGAATGGTATATATACAATGAGCTACAAGGGGAAAAGTATGTCAGTGGTGGTTTCAGTGGTTACAAAGCAGAAATGAGCAGCATCTTGAAAGAATAGCTCATCTGAGACACGCGGCACAACGGCAGTTCAGTGCAATAACACTAGACAATTTTAGAATGTTTTACAGAAATATTACATTATGTTCTTATTTGAACATTGTGTACTATGCATTGTGTTATTGTATAATGATAAATCTTCTTTATTCCCTGAATAAACGTAAAATCTCTCCTTCAATGCAACCAGTCACAAAAGGGCTAAAAAGTAACAATGTTACATACTGAAATTGAGCAAGCAAGCATATCCATAAATACATTATCGCTATACATTTTGAAAGCAACAAAGATACAACAAAGAAAATGTGTTTCTTTATGATTCTTTTCGCGATTGCTCTGGAAATGTCAGGAATAAGTCCCTTTTATTACGTATTTGACCTTGATGTGTGTATGTCAAAAATGGCAAGAATGTGAGAACCATTTGTTTGACTGGTGTATATTCTGTGCCCGAACATCTGTTGCGATTACATTTTCGGCGCGCTCGGCTGCTTGTAATCCTCTGAAGCACAAGTGCTTTCATTTACAAACGACAGGATGTGAGCTGAAGTAAAATTGAAGCAAATGAGAACCAAGCCATCTGCTGTCAAATTAAAAGTAATGATACAAAGTTACTACACCTTGAAAAGTGAAAAAGGAGAAATTGAACTTAATGACATTAAAAACATCAGAGTCCTTAGTGGAGAAAGTAGGAAAAGAAAATAGTACAGAAAACATGGCAATTCTGTTTTTATACAAGACTATGACTACTTGTATTTTTCCCACGGAACAAACAAGATCTTGCCGAGGTGAAATTGTAAATCGTGTCTAAATCTCAAATATGTAATATTGAATTTTTTAAAACAGTATTTCAAAGATTCTTTCAGCTTGTGCTTTTACAAATCATTGCTGGTTATTTCATGCCCATAATTTCTAGGCTTTTATAAACATAATGCACAGCACGCTACACAATTTTTATATCATTTAACAAGTTAATATTGTCACCAAAACAATCGATTCCTGTATAGTACCTGAGTTAACTAAATAACGCTACCTACTAAAGCTTACTACTGAATGGCGTGAAACTATACCCATAAAAATAAACGAGTTGTGTTTATAAAGCATCACTATATCTATACTCGTACGATGAGTTTGGTTACTTACCTCTCCGATTATTTAAGCAGAACCAACGCAACACTTCTAAAATAGCTCAGGAAACTCTTGTTGATCTACTTTTCAATTTGAGATTTTATTTTACTATTAAAACGAGTCGGCCAGCTTGACGATCCGCTCACATGTTCCGTGGTTTCTTCATCTTACCTTACTTTAGTCAAGTTTCCTCGTATTATAATCCAATATGCACTTCTCGTCACCATTGTGAATCATTCTGAGTTTGACGTACGTAAACCCAAAGTTTGATAATAAATGGGAACTTCCACTTCGCTAGATATCGTCAATCTGTCAAGACCACACATAATCGAACAACATCCTGTGCTTCATGAAATGCTGCAGACTACAATTATTTACATATACCACAACCGAAAGTGACTTGATATAGGATAACGATAACGAGAACTGGCGTGCAGTGCGGTATTTATATTTTACGTCGTAACTACAAATAATGTCATGAATCATGGATATTTATATGCGGGGAGCATTC
>VYYJ01004356.1:0-13645 GCA_021029165.1 Cyphoderus albinus
TTGTGTTATGTACACTTTGAATGCATTGACTTGAATAAATTCAAATAAAAAAGTCATGCGAAGCAACACTGTACAGCATTATATCGCTAATTTTGCACAGAATTGCATTCCACGAAAGAACATCTTCACCACGCGAAACATTTGACGTTTAAGAAGTTCAAGTACAAATATCAGTAAAGATAAAAATAAGCTGATGGACCAAGCAACAAAAACCGTGTTAAACTTTTCCTCTTTGACCAAGTCAGAATTTTCCTTTTCTATATTGGGCAAATACAGTGCGTCTGCCTTTCCAAAGTTTGTCGCAACCCGTTCCCACAATACAATATCATCAAACCGCTTGCCTTTAACCATTTTGTGGCTTTCAGAAATTCAACGGGAAGCAAATTACGAACTGACAGCTGCAAATATATTTTCGTCGGGTAGAGTTCTTTTCCTACGAAAACCTGAGGAAGTTTCAAATTCCTCAGTCTACTGGCAAACAAAAAACTGGAGGTCTCCTTCAGAATTACAGCTGCCCTCTGACACTTTTTTAGGAAACCAAATAACGCGTTTTCTTCTTGTTTGTAAAATATTTTATTGAAAGTTGCTTTGAATTCCGACAATGATGTGCCACCATTATAGGAGATATTCATTATTTCAACAGCCGTGTTAATAATCTTTGGGAGCGTACTTAATAAAGCTGTTTCATTTCTAAATAATCTTGTATCCATCAACCCCGATGCATTACCCTGAAAGAGATTCTGCTTAATACTAAATAATTCTGACTGAAAATACTTTAAATTTTTTCCAATTTGCATGGAAAATTCATTTCTTTCCCGATACACAGTGTAGTTTTTGTTCTGGCAAAAAACGTGCAAATACAAAAGAGTCCCCGTCCCATCAGGAATGTTTGACTTGGTTCGTATTGTAAAATTGTTATCTAATAGCTGGGAGAGATTTTCATAAGCAAGCGTTTCCCTTACTGTGGAAACATTGTAGACTGTGCATCCTTTATAAGCATTAGTTATTATCACGGCCATGATTAAAAAGATGCCGAAAATAATACGGGCAATTCCAACCTGCTCTAAAATCTTATCAAAGAATGGGTCACCCTGCTCCAGAAGAACTTTGGAAAATCCCTGTAAGAATTTGGAAACAGATTGAAAATCAAAGCGGACTTTCGAGTGTAAGGAGACTGGAATTGAAAAGACCAATGCTGAGATGATTAGAACCACCACTAGAAAAATCCAGGTGTCGATGTCGAACACTGCTATTTCCATTGACTGAGAAATCCGGTTTTTGTAAATTGGTGGTCCACCACAACTAACAAATCTCCAGCCTCTCATTGTGCTGGGAAATGTGAGCAGCGTTGAGTGATTTTCAGGTAGATTGGTATCAGCATTTGAGATGGTCAGAGCTGACTCGAATGCCCGTGTGCCGTGGTTGTAGCTAATTTGCTTCCCGTCTTCACACAACTGAGAAATTTGATCGCTTCTAAAGCTGTGGTTACCCATGGCTGAATTCAATATATCGGAAAGCAAAGCATTTGCTTTATCCTCCAAAGTCCGAGATTTATTTTTCTATTTGTCTTCTAAGAGATTGGGGCACACCAGCCCAATCATCGTGTGTAAAATGAAAAATCCAGAACTCAATGGGAATGAACTTTTTCTTTCTCTCTAGTAGTGTGGACATTTGCGATGCCTCCCTATATTTTCCCGTCTTCCAAAATGTTGGTTTCAAATCCCAAAACAATACCCCGCTAAAACGACTAGGATTAATTTCGAAGTGAACAAAGTTTGTCGACCTGACCAATTGGTTCTCGCCGTCAAAATCAAGCAGTATAACATCACACATTGTATAATGTTGTGGTACTTTATAGTCTGCAACATGTGTCAGATACGCTTCCAAATCTAGTTTGAATTTGGGAAAGGGAGTGACGAGGACATGAATAGGGGGTACTGTGATAGGCACCAGCTCCATAGCATGAATGTTGCCAAATGCATCATGAATCTCGAACAATGTACTTAGGAAAGGCTGTCGCATTAGACCCCAATCGTAAGGGAAGGGCAACAAGTGATAATCAACTCGACATTGCCATAATTTGCTGTTGACAACAATTTTATGCAGCATTATACGCAAACAAATATTCACAGGTTTCAGACGTTCAGCAGTTGCCAGAAACTTTGATAATTTGCACTGCAAAGTATTTTCCGGTCCCGCAGTCAGTGTATCGTTGTAGCCTGCAGATGACCAGATTTGGAGAAATGATTTGTCCATGGGAACAAGTGCGGGTTGAGGCTGCCGCAGTAGTACTGGATATTCACTGCCAGAAATGTCTACGTCACGATAGTTGTTTATCGCAAGAAAACAATTTTTGTGTCCAAAGTAATTTATATGTAGTTTGTTATGATCGTCAATTGTTAGATTCTCTGTGCGCCAGTTTTGCAAGATTCTTGTCCTAATTTGTTGCAATGTTGGACCCTGTATCTCTGTCCATTTCCTTCGTATTTCTTCAAAAGTGTGAAAGTTGAACTGCAGAGCCCCGACACCACAAGAGCAACGTAGTGCTACAAGGGTCACAATTGTGAAAGTTTGAAATATAAACATTTTTTCTATTTCACTGATCAGTATCAATTATTATATAGTATCTGCTTGATTGATTGTTTGATGGCTATAAAGTGAAATTAATCTTGTTGACGATGAATTGTGAATTCATTATCTATCTATGTATGACATTTCTATGGCAGTCGTTCCGTAATCACAAATTGCTCAAACGTCTAACCCAAATTACCATAAAAGCTACATTGGAGTTCGTAGAAAACAAATACTATACATATACATATGTAAGTCTTCAAAGGTTTTACTTTCTTTTCAGTTAAACGTATTTAATCAAGGAATGAAGATTGAATACGCTGGAATGGAACTTAAAGGTTATCCAACCAAATTTTGGCTAAGTTTCTTCTACTGAACCGAGGAATTCAATGATTTTAAAAGTAAATCTACTTAAAATTCGCAAAATATAACCCAAGTCTATTTGATGAGCAATCAATCAGCAATGTCCATTTATTTGTAATATTCTTTAAATATTTTTTGGTTTTCAGAAGTATTTTGTTGAAGTGCATTTGGGTCTATTGATTGTCAAATAAGCAATTTTCATATAATACATAATAATATTCTTCTCATACCCATCTCTCAGTATGTATATACATAAAAGAGTATAGTAGCAAACGTTACTGTTGCCATTGTTGAATTACTATGCTAGTCGATAAAATAATTCCTAAGTTCTTTCTACTTTTTATTTAAGTGGATAGCAGCAAATATTTGATTTTGGCAAAACAGTGGTAAGTAAATATTCATGTTGTCCTGCGTATGTACGTCCTATCTTTCCTCATCAATTGAAGCAGCGCGCAAATATTTACATGAGCGAAGATTTTTATCAGTGCAGAATCTGCACTGCAGATTGTGTCCAAAATCGTTTTTAATAAAAAATATATATGGAAAACCATTACATATTAACTGTAGAAACACAATTTGCCGTGTGCATCAAATTACTGTTGGGTCTTTCACGATGATTGAGATTTATTTTTATATAGATTTTCAAATAACAATTTTTTTTCGAACTCATAGTATGTAGCTAACTGTTTAACTATTGTATAGCTACATTTTTTAAATAAAATATATGTTAATAAATTTTATTTTAAATGTTGTGAATAACTGTACATAAACATATGATATATGATGGTTTATCGCGTCATGTTATCACCGCTTTGGCCGAGAGTGAACCTTTTTTGAAGGTTCGGGGCAAGGTGTACGTATACAAAGGAGGTGGAGGTGGAGGAGAATCGTTTCCATTATTCTTTCGCTTATCAATTCCCATGCTAACGACAGTTACTAAAATGTGAAGGACGATGACGAAAATAGTAAAGGTAGTAGCAAGGATGAGATATTGCATCCAATTATTCCCTCCAACACATGAAGATAACTTAAAAAATTATTCAAGTTTTATAAATCAAAACAAAAATTGCTGGATTGTAGAATTAAAGTAAAGCAATCATAACTGTGTATCTAAATACCGTTACCGTTAATATTTTGCCGTGTTGCCCACCACGCGTCAGATCACGAAGTGGCCCATGCAGTACTTTCACTTGAACTTCAATCTCTTCAAGGTCAAAGAATGTTTCCAAAGTAGATTCCCGGGGCAAATTGTGAAATGTCGTGGTGATTGTTAGTTTGCACTCAGTAACGTCCTTTAACTTGAACAGTCTAATATCCTCCACATTGTCCAATCTCTTGTTGGTTGTGATCACGCCTGTGTCAATGTTCACACTGAAAAGATCGGGAATCGACTTTGTAAGGTAATAAAAGCATTTTCTTCATTGACTCGTCGTGTCCACCGCTTTCACTTAGCCTAGCACGGAGTAAACTGGTAGATCATCGTGAACTAAGATGGGTCCTGGACCAGCTACGAAAAGTGGATGGTCTTCTGCTTGGTGTTTTAACTTCAACAGGTACGTGTCGTTGAAGTCTGTTAAAAAGCATGAATTTTTGATTGCTTGAAGTTGAGAATTATTAAATTGTATTTAGTAATCATCAAACGTTTCAATTTCAAAACTTAAATTACCCTCTCCATCAAAAAACTTGCGCATGAAAGACACGTCTTCTTGGTCTGCAGTGGTTGTCTTCACTGTCAATGTCGACAATGAAGCTCTTCCACAATTAAATTGAACCAGAACTATTAAAATTACTGGACTTAAACCCAAAGCCCACATTTTTGAGTGGAAAAAATATCTGCAAAATTAAACAATTCTCTGAAGTGTGAATTCCGTTACTCACAATCACAAAGAAAGAAATCGTTTAAGCTGTGTGCTTTGCAACAACCGAATGAATTCGTCATCTTCATTTAGAACGATGAGTAAAAGCAGTAAAAAACTAAAGACGCACATAAAGTATGACTCATCTATAAAAGTAGTAGCATGTTCGTTAAGTAAGATTAGATTAGGGCTAAAGACACGCAAAATATTACTCATCAATTAATTTTTCATTTCTTTAGCAAACTCAATTAGTAATGTCGTATGTATGATCACATTAACGCTATAATGGGTAATTGTGTTGCCAATTGCCAATTATACATTGTTTCACAAGGACTGGTTATTTATTTTTAAATAAATTTTCAAATCACGATTTGTCCGTAATCATTTCAACTCATAGTGTTTTATTGCTGTTTTTGAAAATTACTTTCTATGTACTATGTTAATACATTCTTTTCAAATGTGAATAATTGCATATACGTATGTAAATATGATGGTTTATCGCGTAATGTCATCCCCACTTTGGCTTTGGCCAAGAGTGAATTTAAATTTCCGAATAATCGGGGTAACCGGAACGCATTTTGTAGTTGGAGGAGAATCTTTTCCTTTATTCATCTGCCTATCAATTCCCATGGTAGTGACAGTTACTAGAATGAGCAGGACGACGACCAAAATAGTAGCAAGGATGAAAAGTTGTGTCCAATTATTTATTTCGTCCCATGAAGATGACTTATGAAAAATTATTTGAGTTTCGTTAATCAAAGGGAAAATTGCTGGATTGAAGTGACGCTAACGCTATTAATAACTATGTATCTACCACTACTACCAATGATATTTTTCCGTATTGCCCAACAAGCGCCAGGTCACGAAGTGGTCCATGCATTACTTTCACCAGGACTTCTATATTTTCTAAATCAAAGAAACTACGTCATGCATATTGATCCGTGAAGTTGTGAAATGCCGTGGAGATTCTTATTCTGTACTCAGTAACGTCCTTTAACTTGAATAAATAATCCACCACATTGTCCAGTCTCTTGTTGGTTGTAATCACGCCTGTGTCAAGGTGCACACTGAAAACATCGGGTTCGGGTATCGAGCTTTCAACGTGATAAAAACATTTTCTGCCTTGATTTGTCGTGTCCACCGCTTTCACTTGGCCTAGCACGGAGAAAGCTGGTACATCATCGTGAACTAAAATGGGTCCTGGAGCAGCTACGAAAAGTGGATGGTCTTCCGCTCCATTTTTTAACTTCAGTAGATGCGTCTCACTGAGGTCTGTTAAAGATCATGGATGTTTCAATTTTCACTTGAAGTTGAACAAAAATTAAACTGTATCTATTTATATGGTTTATTACCAAACGATTCCATTTCAAAACTTACCTCCACTATCCTCCAGAATTTTGAACAAATCCCCAGATTCATCATCGTCAACTTTTTCTTGGTTTGTAGTGGTTGTCTTCACTCTTCACAGTCGATGACGATGAGGACAATGAATACGCTGCATGACGATTTAGTTGAACCAGAACTATTAAAATTACTAGGCTGGAAGCAATAGCCCACATTTTTTATTTGGAAAAAATAAGTTTTAATATGAAAAAATATACAATCCTCTGAGGCGTGACTTCCGTTGTTAAATTGCACTCAAAGAAAATTATTTTTTTAAGCTGTGTGCTCTGCCACGTCACGTCTGAATGAACTCGTCATCGTCGTCTATAAGAACAACGAATAAAAGCAGTAAAAAATCCATTAGATTAAACAGCTAAAGACGCACATGAAATATGATTCATCTATCACAGAATAATCTAATTATAACTATGATCATAATGAATTTATGAATTTAAGATCGTTAAAAGTTATGGGTCGATCTAGGTTATTTAATGCAATGGTTTAAACAATTTATAGATTTGCCCTACCTGTTTTTGGTCAATGATGACAATTAAATATGGCAATGAAATGATGAATGATGATAAATACAATGAAATATGCAAACCAATGATACTTTACACTAAATTAAAATGTCGGAAAAACGTTTCTTTATTTTTTTAAATTTTAAACCCAACATAAACTCTATTTGTCCTATTTATTATAGTCAAAAATGTTTGATTGTTTGATTGTTTGATTTACGATGACTGATGACTGATTGTAGTCAAAGTCAAAGTGTACTGAACTAAGCATGTTCCATAATATAAGAAAATATAAAAATCTAAATCATTTTGAAGATTTTTCATTTCCAGCAACTTGAACGCATGTAGGAGGGTGAAGAGCGAAACTTCGCCTTTTCTTCTCGTTATAAATGCAAAGGAAAATCGTTGTAATGACGATGGTACCGCCTAAAATGTCGAAAATACCGAGAGCGATTTGTAACCAAAATACGGGATTCCAAGTCGACTTAGATAATGTAAAAACAAACATAAAAAATTAACAAAAATTAAAAATGACCTAAAATAATGAAATTGTACGAAATTCTATTATGGAAATGTAAATATCATACGGACTCACCTCCACTACTGTAATTGTAACACAATCTGTTTCAATTGGGTCAGGTTCAGTTTCATGCAGCAGACCAAGGAAGTTTCCATGCAGTGCTCGAATCCATACTAAAAAAAACTCTGACTTCCCTTCCATTATCGCAGCCTCTACGCCCGGGCCCCCAGTCATTTCATCATCGTCATCAAGATTACTGGTATCGTTCTGAAACTCCGCCCACACCATGATCATGTACGTGGTCACATTTATCTCTGGAAGTGGTGCAGCGTCGAGTCTTGCCCTGGTCCTAATCACACCTGTGTCCTCGTCCACACTGAAAGTATCATTCTCATCCTTGTCATAACGATAAACAATTTTTCTTTGTTTTTTACTGTCCGGGTCGACCGCTTGCACTCTTCCAATCACAGTGGAGACTGGGATGTCATCAGAAATCGTGATCAGCCCAGGAACCGAGACGAAAAATGGCTTGGTGCAGCATGAAGAATTTGTTGGGTGTGGTTCAGTCTGAGTCTGAGCCGCCTCAAAATTGTCGCCTTCTTTTATAATGTCAAGGTCTGGCTTCTCGGTTGTACTCAATCTTGGAGTAGATTTTGTCGCTTTTGTCAGTGACGATCCGTGAACAATCACAATTTTTATAACTAATAATAATAGCGGTAGGTCTAAAATAGCTCTCATTTTTAATTTTCAGGGTAAATAAATGCACGACTAAAATATTATATGCGAGAGCGTGAGATTTTATATTACCTACTCTTAGTCAGAAACGTTTCTTAAATTTGTGGCTCAGAACTAGTGCGGAAGTCACGATTTTACTGCTCCATTAATAGTATTAAGAGTAGCAATAAAACGGGAATATTTTCCACTAGATTACAAAGACGCACGAAAGTAATTAATTGTGCACGTGCGGGGTGTCGAGGTTGTTAAAAATTCTTAGTTCTTTGCCGTCGGCATGACTCACTCTGTAAATTCCTTAACTAAAATGCCTGTTTTGCAGAAGTGGACTTCACCAAACATATGAATTTTAATCCTTTTAAATTGACCTTTTGTAAGAATAATGATTCAGTTTTAAGTACAATTTTATTATGTCATTTTGTATACATCCCATGACCTTAACAATGTAAGCCATCAACTACAATTGATATCAGAAACTTAAAATTTGGTTTCTGCGACAACTTGTACGCACTTGGAAGGAGGAGGAGTGACAATTCGTTGCTGCATCCAATCATAAATGTTAACGAGAATTCCAACGATTAAAATGCCCAGCAAAACGCCGTCAATAACGCTGATAATTACTATTTCAATATTTAACCAAAAGTCGGCATCCCAAAATGACTAATTGTAAAAAAAAATTATTTTCATTTCGATTAATTTAAACTAGCGACAAATAAGAAATCAAAATACAAACCTATTTTATTTATATAAGATTCTACTGAAAATGTCGCTTACCTTTACGACGGGTTCTGTACTAGCAGGCACTGTAGTAGGAACTGGTACTGGTTCTATATCAGGCTGATGCAGTAGGTCGCGGAAGCCTCCTCGCAGTGCGTAAATTGTGACGACAACAAAAGACCAGGGCGATTCGTCATCAATTGTTTCACCATACAAACCATCTCTGGTTTCGTTCTGAAACTCGGCCACAATTGTTATCGTGTACTTGGACACATTCCACTTGGGAAGTGTTCCCGTGTCCAGCCTTGCCTTGGTAGTAACAGCGCCTGTGACGCTGTCCACATAGAAAATCTGATTGAAACTTCTAGTGAAAAATCGATAAGCGACTTTTCTTTGTTTTTTCATATCCGGGTCGACTGCTTTCACTCGGAAGATTTCCGTAGAAATTGGAATATCATCAGCGACCGAGACGAGCGTAGGAACGGTGATAAAAATGGGCATTTTTAAGAAGTAGCCCGGAGAGCTTGGTTCCGTGTTGAGCTGTTTCTTATCGAAAGCACCTACGACAACAATCAACATAATTTTACGTTTAGTATGTAATCACATACACATTATTCACAATTGCCTCTAAACGTCTTAAATCTTACTTAAAGATGCGTCAATGTTGTAGCTAGAATTGTCTCCATCCTCCTTGGTGTCTATTGGCTTTTTTGTTGTTTCTGCATCTGTCGGTTTCGATGTCGACGTTGATTTCGACAGTGACAGTCCATTGTCAATAAAAAGAGTTATGAAGAGAGCAACTCCTAAAATAACACGCATTTTTAGCATTCAGTGTATAAATGCAAAAATAATAATGTCACACGTCTTTTCAGTATATCGGTAAAGATTGCTATATTAATCACAAACTGTGTTGAATCTCAATCTCCAACTTCGCTCTCTGCCAGTCACAAATGAATAAGTCGTAATTTTGCGTGTCACGCTAATTCATCATAAAAATAGCAGTAAAAGAGCAAAAATCTTTCCACTAGATTAGATAACACATAAAGACGCACGAAAATATTTAACGTAGCATTTATAGTGCATTGTGAAAATGTTAATTCTTTGCCGCTGCCATGCCTCATTCATGGCTCAATCGGTAAAAAAATTTAACTGAATTTAATAAAGTTTAATAAAGAACATTTTAGTACGAATTGCATAACAATTAATACATTAGATTAACGGTTCAACTTTAGATACAAAATAATGCAATTCCACAATGAAATAGTCACAGGATGTTCTCTGATGCATTTTAGTGAAAGGAATAAATTGCAAATTGGTAAATACACGAGTGCCATTAAAATCAGTAAATTTTATTAAATGAGATTGTGATTAGGGCTAAAAACACATCAAATTATTACTCATCAATTAATTGTTTATTTTTTTAGCTGATGACGCTGATTTATTATTTAAAATTCACTGACGCATGTAAATACATTTTATTTCGAATATTGTAAATAATTGTACATACACGTAAATATGATCTTGTTTATCGCGTCTGGTTTTCACCGCAGTGATGTTTAGTGCATCTTTTCAGAAAATTCCGGGCAACCTGAACGCATGTGGGAGTTGGACGAGAATCGTTTCCTTCAATATTCCACTCATCAATTGGCGGGTCAACAATGTTTAGTAGAATGACGATGACGATGACAAGGAAAATAGTAATATTACAGTAGAAGGCAATAATTAGTATCCAGTGCTTTACTCCGTCCCACGAAAATGGCTAAAAAATATTTAAATTTCAATAATCAAAGCGAAAAATTACACTGAAATAGGTAACGCTACAAAAACTATATGTACATGTACTTACCGCTACCGCTGATTTTTTATCGTATTTACCAAACAACAGGTCACGGAGTGGCCCATGATGTACTTTTACCGGGACGTGAATGCTCTTGAGGTGAAACTTGTCATCATAAAATGATTTATCGGTGAAGTTGTGAAATGCAGTGGAGATTGTTATGAGGTAGTGAGAAATCGTGACTGGATCATCTTCATTGTCCAAACTCTCTTTGGTCGTGATCACGCCTGTGTCAGTGTCCACACTGAAGAGATCGTGTGTTGAGCTAGTAAGGTGATAAAAACATTTTCTTCCTTGATTCGTCGGGTCCGCCGCTTCCACTTTCCCGAGTACGGAGGAAACTGGAAGATTATCGGGAATTAAGATTTCAAATGGATGAGCTTTGAAGATAGGAAGGTCTTCGGATTTGGTTTTTTGCCCGTTTTCCAACTCTCCTGGAATGTTTGTATTTTTCGAGTTTCGCTCTGTTGAAGGAGCATGTTTCGGCTCGAGCTGACGTGTCAATTCCTCATCCTCTTTTCGCTCTTTACTGGTTTTCTCTTTGGACTTGGACTGACTGCCGAGGGACAGACGGTCATCGTGTTCACCCAACAAGGTCGGCGGTGATGGTAGTGTTGTTGTCTCCTTCAATGTCGGCAATGAAGCTCCATTGCGAATGCGATTTGGTTGAACCAGCACTATTAAGATTGCTAGCCCTAACCCTAAACTAACCCGCATTTTTTATTTGGAAAAAATTAATTTATAACATGAAAATTGAAATAATCCTCTGAGGTGTGAATTCTGCTACAAATAAAAAATTGCTTTTCGGTTCTACTCTGCCACTCTGCCACAAATGTATTACCTCTAATCTAAATCAGAAGCTTTCTTCAACAATTTTGTGGCTCAGTCAGAGCTGTTGATCACAAAAGTCACGATTTTACTGCGCCATTGTAGTATTAAGAGTAGCAATAAAACGGCAATATTTTGCAGTATGTAGATTACAAAGACGCACGAAAGTAATTATTGTGCACATGCAGAGTGTCGAGGTTGTTAAAAATTGTTATTTCTTTGCCACCGGTATGACTCACTCTGTGAATTCTTCATTTTGAATGCGCGTTTTGCAGAAGTGGACTTCACCAAACATTTGAATTTTAATCTGAGGGAAAAATTGATCTATCGTAGGACCAAAGTTACTAACCCCTAGTATGTAATTTATGGTTGGAAGAGCATGGATATAGATAATCCAGCCTCCCAGCAGCGGAATCCTAAAACTAGAATTATTGCCGTCTAACCCTTTGCCCATTCACATTCTCGTAATTAATTGGTGACCCGTAAGGACCCCGTACGACTTGGGTCGTGTCGACCAGAGCCCACAATACTAACCCCTTACTAGCACCGTTATTATTGAACTTGGTCATATTTTTCAAGAATTCATCAGCCATGTATGAGGTTCAATTTGTGGTAAGACATTATTCAATTATATGATTCAATTTTAAGCACAATTTTATTGTAATTTTTATGTATCCCGTGACCATGAAATGCTGCTTCGATACATAAATGGCAATGAAAATTCCAATTCCGTCAATTAATAAAACTGTCAATTGCAATTTCAATCTTTAACCAAACGTCGTCATCCCAAAATCGTCAAAATACAACGTATTTATAAAGCATTCAGAGTATAAATACTAAATTAAATAATTTTACAGGTATTGTCTATAATGCATATATAAAAAATCACTGATTTTATCACAAACTGTTGAAATTCTACCTACAACTTCGCTCAATAATAGTGGAACTTGCTGCTAAAAATGTAAAATTAAAATAGCAATAAAAGAGCAAGAACCTTTCCACTTTCCACTGCCCATGACGTAAACTCCCTCTGTAGCAGTAATGCAGAAAGAAAACTAGTTTAGAGAACCAAAAAGGTAAATTATTAGCAATTAGTATTTAATAGTGAATTTAGTAAAGTAGATATTTGACATTTTAGTAAAAATCGCGTGCTCGCTTAATACATTAAATAAATTGTACAACTTTTGACACTTAAATAAATAATTCCATTTCACAATAAAATATTCACCGATGTTTCCTGATGCACACACAATGCTTAATAAAAATATGATGATGACGATGACGATTTGCCACCTTGTATGAAATTGTATGTACTTGTCGGAATTTTATTTCTTGATTTTACATAATCCATCAAAGAGCAACAAACAGGTAAAGGACAACGATGCATACAAAATATTACTCAATGAGTAATACTCATCTGGGACATAATTATACGATTATGAACGTAATGGTTTTTGATTTAATATGATTTAAAACGTCATAAAAATTATGTATAACTTAATTGTGGCCTAGACTAATTGAAAATTGGTACACGAATGTTCCTAACCGCAGTAAGTTTTCGTTTTAAGAGATTGAGATAAGGGCTAAAGACGCAATCAAATTATTACTCATCAATTAATTGTTTTGTTTCTTTATTTCTTTCTGGTTATCACCGCAGTGATGTTTAGTGAATCTTTTCAGGAAGTTCCGGGCAACCTGAAGGCATGTGGGAGGTGGAGGAGAATCGTTTCCTTTGATTTTCCAATTATCGCTTCGCGTGGCAACAAAGTTTACTAAAATCAGCCCCACGATGACCATAGCAAAAACAATGTTAGCGACGGCGGAAATCAGTGCTACTTCATCACATAAAAATGGCTAAAAAATATTTGAATTTCAATAATTAATGCGAAAAATTGCACTGAATTAGGTAACAATACAAAAACTATGTATGTACTTACCGCTGATTTTTTATCGTGTTCACCAAACAAACGGTTACGGAGTGGTCCATGCACTACTGCCACCCCCACGAAAATGCTCTCGAGATGAGGCTTGCCATCATAAAGAGATTGATTGGTGAAGTTGTCAAATGCCGTGTAGATTGTTATGATGTAGGTAGTAATGTTGTCTGGTGGATGATCATCTACAGTGTCCAGTCTTGTGTTGGTCGTGATCACGCCTGTCTCAGTGTCCACACTGAAAAGATCGGGTATCGAGCTTTTAAGGTGAAGGTGATAAAAACATTTTCTTCCTTGATTCGTCGGGTCCGCCGCTTCCACTTTCCCGAGTACGGAGGAAACTGGTTGATCATCGGGAATCAATATGTAAAATGGATAAGCTCTGA
>VYYJ01004357.1:0-13644 GCA_021029165.1 Cyphoderus albinus
ATTCTTGTTCGAACTGACTGCATCATTCAATCAATTCCAACAAAGCATGCCAAAGCTTTCAGGAATGTCGATAGAGATATGGAAGTTACACCGAGACGAAACACAAACCCTTTCCCAAAGGATTTGAAATCGTCAGACAGGAACATCAACCGTAGATAAATGGACCACTCTTTTTACTGGACAATACTGGCAGAGAAATGTTCATCATCATGGAACAATGCAGCAGTTTCGTCTTTTCCAGTTACGTCGCGAGTAAGCAAACCACTCGATTCAGTTCAAGATGGAAGAAGCAAGTGTAACTTAGCCATAAAACTTACCACACATTAAATCTGGTTTCTTGACGTTGTTGCACTTGGCATAGTGGTGCATTGGAAATGGAGTGACCATTCATTTGTATATTTGGCTTTCTTTGCTTTCACATAACATAGCAGTTTGTGTCATTTGCATCATCCTAAAAGCTAACCGTTGTACAATATGCGTTTGGACGATGTTAGCATTCGACATCTCCTGCGCCCATCCATTAATAATGGTCTTTCCCAAACATTTGTTTTCCCTTTCCTTATTCCAGTTTTTTACTACAATCTTGGGTGAGTAAGCGCGAGAAGAGAACTTCAATTTTTGTCTGCTTGTGTAAAAGGAGAGTTGAGGAGAAGTGGCCATCCGCTCGTCCGTACGTTATGTTCCAGGGCTTCGAGGGATTTCAACAAAACAAATTTTTCAACTTTGAGGAAACGAAAACGAGAGGTCAGTTTCCTCTTGAGAGTTGAACCACTTTCCTTCCTTCTGTCTGAGTGAGTGAAGATGGTAAGTAAAAAGAGGTCTAGAATAAATGTAAAAACTACTTTTCTGTATACCATCACAAGTAATAGTAATGCTAGTGCATTTCACTGTTTTTTAGGAAAAAATCAGAAAAAAATGATTTTTTTTTCTGTTTTTGGGGAAAATGACTTTGTACTCTTGGCTCGTGGATGCATATACGTTTTCACTTATTCTCAAACACACAAATAAAATTACATGTTTGAAGGCAGCTGAGCTGAGCATCTCTTCAATTTTCATTCTTGGGTTGCTTTATTTGTAAAAATTCGCTCGTCCGAGAATTGTGAAGTAGGGTGGTCTTCAAATGATTTATTTATCACAATGAATAGTAATGTAAAAACAGAAAGGGAATTCGTAAATAGAAGAGTGATATCAATCTATGTACATATTTAAGCAAAGAATTCACATTTTGGACAAGTTATATTCACATTACAGTTACCAAATGGGAAATTGATAAGAAAATGATAAATGATCAGAAGGAACATTATTTTACCTACAGTGTAAACTGAACATGTTGTTACTGACCACAGTCGTCGAAATTACTTTGAAATGGTTCAATGCAGCAAAATATGCCAACCCTTTTTCAACCCCTTCTCATCTGCCTTTCCGGTTAACCTGGCTTGTACATCACAATTTACACTTTTGTATTAAACGTTCTTAGAGATTTTTTCCTTCTCGTTTTCCTTATCACCTTTTTCGGATTTGTCAAAATGACAGCTGCCGTCTGTCATGCACCTTTTCTTGAGTCACTTCACTTGAGTCAGTTTTCTTTTTTATATAATACAAGAAAGAAGCAGTTTAAAAAATAATAAATGAAAACGACGTGGCCCGTTTCAACAAGAAAAGTGTTGATGAATTTTACATTCTCTAGAATAACAAAAGATATATGCCAATCTCATGCAACATTTTCCGTGCTCATGTACCAGTCTCATAAACATCACAGCAACTCACTTGACGAGAAAATGAACTCATACAATGCTTATTTATGTATATACGCACCATGAAAAATATTTCTTTTTTTCTTCCGTACTTTTTGTACGTTTGTTTCATATAGCATAAAATAAGGAATAACTGACTCAGAAGTCTGTCGTTCTGTTAGGTTGCACATGTTCCGACAAGTGAAGGAAATTGTGTGTAGGTAATTTGTACGCAGTTATGCCTACAAACTATGCACTCTTCCTTCCCTAACCTTACCAGGCAAATGTAATGTAGCACCATGTCACCCAACTAAGTTTTCATCATTTTTCTCCCGCTTTCTCCAACACTGTCTTGGTGTGTACACGCTTTCTTCTTCTGAAAAGAAACGGAAGCGGTGAGAACTCACAAGGGAAAAGCTAGGTTGGGTCGCGTAACCTGTCAAATTATGTCTAAAATATGTCTTGGAATTTTTGACATCGCACACGAACCATGCTCATAAGCTATCTACAAGAAAAATGGTAAGAAAAGAATGAAGTAATAGAATAGAGGCAAATCGAACCTACAAACTAACTAATCAAGAGTAAAAAAATTTAAACGCGAAAGTTCTTACTCACCGAAAAACATTTTTAAAATGGATGAACTTTACGTTATTAAAAGTGTGCAAAGTGCACGTCTCTAACAAAAGTGAAATCCTTTCCTGTCATGCAGCTTCCTGTCATTTACCTCTCACACAGCTAGTGTTAGAAATAGTTAGTCATCTGCGGCATAATAATTAAAGTTTGCGCAAGCAAGCCTTAAATGGGTATGAGAATTGCAATTCTGTATTTTTCTCTTCAATATCCCTTCACCAGCATGGCATGAATGTAAGTTACAGTTACCACCCCTGCCCAATAACAAATTATTTGGATGTGTGCATAGTGTTTGTATCATCATTGTTATTGCTTCGAGTACGACACCAGGAAAATTAGTTGCAAGCCCGCAGAGATTTGACCGGAAAAGATTTTAAATCTAGCAACGAAACTTATTCTCTCAACTTTACAAGCTTTCGCTGTGCCTCGATAACACATCCCCGCCACAATTGCCGTTTCTACCACCGAAAACTCCGCATTAAGACAAGATAGTGGTTATATTGCATTAAATGGATGACCATTTTATTTACAAAATGTGGATCTTTGCCTACTTCCTTTGTTCGCAACGATGGAGGAAACTACGTAAATATAGATGATGTGTGCTCAATGCAACCCGCTATTTGCAGTAAACCGAGATACATTCTCCGGTGTTACAAAGACTACATTTTTTCCTTGATACGTGGAAGCGGAAAATGCAGAAAAAGAGCAGCAAGCAACAACAAAGTCACAATACAAAGCAAAGTGAGAGAAGTTGTAGGCTTTAGTTAGTGGATTAAATGAATGAACGAGAGAATGAGAAAGTGGAAGAAATAGCAAGCGAATCAAGTGAAAGCCCGAGAGAATTCGTGGAAAACTCACTATCATATATTTTGTTTCCTTCTCTTTTCTCGCTCTCTCCTCTAAACATTTTCAACCCTGTTTCACTGATAATACTAATAATAACAATATAACAGTTGAAAATGAGACAGAGTCTTTTGGATGGTGTCGGTTCTTTTACTGTTACCGCTACCACTATTACTGTGGTTGCGTTTCCTCTCTTTTCTTTTCTAAACGTAGCCTTATAGTAAAAAGCGATAAGTTCTTGCTTTGAAACGGGCACCATTTTACTAAACTATCATCTACGATAACAGCAAACCCGATATTCCAGTTTACTTCACAGGTTAGCAAGTAATAATGCTTCATTTTACTCATTCCCGCTTCCACACCGTCAAACCTTATTTATACATTTATTCAGAGAGAGTGGAAACGAGGACTCGCAACAATGTCTAAGTAATAATGAAGCAAGAATGATGAGAATAAGTGTATCTCCACTAAGGTATCTCTACATACTTATTTACCCAATTGGACGAAATGAATGAATGCAAGAGCGAAAATAAATAGGAAATGGATGCTCATCAAGTAAACCATCATCGTGATCAACATGATCATGAAGCTTGCGTTGATGATCGTCATCAATCCAATAAATTTCCCTTGCCACTTCATTGCATTCTCTGGCTCCGACTCCTCTCCTCTTCCCAACGAGATTTTGTTGTTGATTGTCGTTGCTATTATTATTGTGCTGGAATTATCGGCACTCTGCGGCAGAGCAATAATGATAATCATGGATATCACTCTCACACCTAATCTAAATTAACTCACTCTTCATTTTCCCACTCCCAAACCAGCCCACTCAATTTTCATTCTCCCTTTCGATTTAATGAATCCACATCTCGAAAACTATCAACGTCATCATCATCAGAAAACACCGATCAGGAGAGATACTATGATGAAACTGTCACAGGGTACGTTTGAACCTTATCAAACTGCACTTTTCTTTTGTGTTTTAATCACCTGAAGGCAATTCTTTCAGATTTGTCATTTTGATGTAATTCAGAAAACAGAAATTCAAGGTCATGTAACCCATAAATACTTTCCCGTAGTTATTCTTATATTTATGATTTATGATGATTCTAAACCGTTTTATGAGAGACTTATCTAAGTTTTTATCTAAATACAATGTATTCGTAGGAAAAATGTAATAGAACAATAAAATGCAGAAATCGGAGTGCGTAGCGTGCATGCAAAATTATCCTTGTGCTATCTCTGCGTTCCATCCCCCTGAGGCAATAATGACATGCATGCATGCATACATGCATTACACTTAACATTGGAGGAGATGAAACCAAAGGAAAATGGAGCTGGAAGAAACCACCACCACCAGCGGAAAAAAACAGGAAGAGGAAAGGAGAGAAAAATAGCGATGTGATGAGCATGATGACTGACTTGGCTTGAACTGGAATGCCTCGCCTGACAAGTAGGAAGAAGAGAGCAAAGTCTCTTCTTGCATGCGACGACTATCTCTCTGCTCAGTCTTGCAACCCCCTTGTGATTTTAAATGCAAATGCGAGAATGAAGACTATCCTCGAACCGCCTCACTTATTTATTATTCTTGTCTTACTCTTTTTTCCTTTTTTTTTCTTCACGGAAGTCATTTTGTTACGAGTGTTCTACTGTCGTATGAATACATATTTTTTCTTCCATTTCCATGAATTACAATGATTTGAATACCTACTTCTCTGAGTGGTTCAACCTACTCAGCAATGCTTTCTTTACTTTCTATTGTGATGCGAAATGAAGAAAAAATGAGACAACTGAAAAGGAATTTAAGGGACGGGACACGGTAGCATTTTTCGTTTTCCGCCTACAATCTAAAAATTACATGAAGGAGACAAAAACAGGATCAAAATGTTCTTTCAAGAAGCCTGGAACAAAGCAGACAAAATTGTGTTTACATAGACAATGAAATGTGTATCTTTTTTGAAGTGCATGACTCCGGTTGTTTATTGTGTTTTATTCCATTGTCTGTATATTTGCCTCTTTCACTTGCCTTTTCTTCTTCTTCACTTAAAAAGTGACATGGATGCCAGAATTTATGTAACGATGAATGGCGAAGATCTCACTAAACAGTGTCTGTTTTTCTTTATGGATTGACACTTCAGACAAGTGTAATGTGACAATATTCTTAGATAAAGGGTGACATGCGTTTACCTGTCGGCGTCAAAGGAATAAAAAAAAAGAAATGAATTCAGTTTAAAAATCTACTTTCCTTTTACTCTTTGTTTCGCAACTTGTTTTCTGTGTACGAAGAAACAAACAAAGGGAAAGTGGAAATCTATTTCACTTTTCTTCTTTTATTTTATTTTGTATCGGGAACATAAAATGGAACAGCAATGAATGTTTATGTAACCAAGAAAGTGGCAATATTATTACCTTATATGTATCTCCTGAGACTCCGGAACAGAAAGATATTTCAATGATCACTTCATTCATTCTGGATATTGTCAGCTTGCGAGAGATTGGATTCTAGATCGTGACACTGTAGATTTTCTCTCGATACGACGTGACTCTGAGACCTTCATTGTGACTTATTCATTAAATTCAACATGAAAAAAGAAATGGTAGAAGAAAAGGGAAGCATGAATGAAGGAAACTAAGCTCATTAACATTTTTTATTCTACTTCCATCCCCAAAGATTTTCAGTGAAAAAAATTAAGCTGTACGGTTTGACATGATCCATTAAAACTTAACTAGAAATAAATCTGCATACTGAAATTCTACATGTTCCGAAAGATCTTTTTTCATTGAAAGTTCAAACTGCTTCTGATTGTGAAACATTTATTCTCTTATTTATCAAGGGGGTTGCGAGATTTTAAAAAATGCTTCGTGCCTTTAGACTTTATATACGCAAGTTAAGAATGGTTGAATATACACAGAATTCTATAAGAAGAATCATAAGATGATTAAGAAATCAATTAGAAAAAATTAGAGTAAACTGAGGTACTCAATTAATTCACTTCCACTTAGTCGCTCCTTGTTTTACGTAATAAATTACCCTTCTTGTGTCTTCATTTGCTTCCGTTCTCTGTGCACCCCAAAATGAAAAATAAAAAACATCAAGCTGGAAAAGAAAGAACGGCTAGAATTTTTTTGAACCCTATGTACGTCATAAGCTTTCGAATTTGGTACAATCATCCATCCATATTAAATAGGGCTCTAGAGAATCTACTCATCCATCCCATCCAACTACTCAACAATACACAGCAAAATATAAACTAGGTGCTTCATATATGACGCATTGAAGCACTGAATATGTAAAAGTCAAGAAACATCATTTTTGATAGTCAATGTATGAGAAAAATTCTATTGTTAGCTGATAATTCTGTTACATTTTGTACTATAAGAATATTTGTAACGTCAAGAAGGAATGATGATGATCAAGATATTTTTTCTGGATGAGAGATGCAGCTCATGCCTGAGTGGTAATAAATCTCTGTATGATTTGCCTCAACTGAAACTTTTTATTTCAAAGAACGTCAACAAGATGTATTTATTAGAGGGGAAAGGAAGAAAAATCTGAAATCCTCCAGGAAAAAAGTAATCATTTGTTAGCTTAGTTATTACTATGAAAAAGACTCAAGCAGTGCAGAGTTAACTTACATTTTCTACTCACAAGTTGACTGAATATACTGCGAAGAACAATATTCTGCGTCCTCGTCATACTTTTTTAGTTTACTAGGATTTTCCTTATTTTGTCTTTTTTTTGTTTCAGATGAAAGTTGAAACTAAAGTCCAAGCCCTTATTCATATCCCAATGGGCTTAATCTGTGATCCTTGTAATATAATTCTGGATCCCAACCCAGCCAATCTGAACCGGGGAAAGTGGAACAAGAGCAAGTAAGCAGAGAATTCAGTTTGTCTTTGCGGAGGTTCATGTATGATAACTCACAGATATTTTCTCATTTAATATATGCACATGATTACGTATTACACTGATACGATGATGTAATACTCAAGTGGAGGAGCGAGCTGGTAATGATAATCATAATGCAATATCTCTCCTAGTATTAAAAATCAAGGCAGAGCAGGAGAAGAAATCATAAAGGAGCATTACGTATTCGAAGCACGAAAGAATGCAACAATGAGAATGAGTGAGTGGCAAATGCTCGATTGGATTAGATTAGATTCTATATTGTAGAAGTAATATTGGTAATCATTATAATCATCTTGAGTAGACAAACTGGTGGAAATCGTCCCAACTAATCATTTCTGTATCTGTATCATTGTTCAGTTTCATCAACAGCCCACAGTTACTGTTTCTTTGTACTGCATTGCCTACGTACTTTTTACTTACGTAATCATGAGCGTTATCATCAGTATTTTCAACTGAGATGAATTTGTAAATATGAGGATATTTTGCCTTAGCCTTATTCTTTTCACTGATGATGGTGAGCTTAAAAAGTTCCATATAAACTGCCATATGTACATTTTAGTTTGCACGGGTTCCAACGAAATGGGCTTTTAGGTCCCAAAGGATGAGCCACAAAAATAAAGGAGTCGTGCCGTTGTGCCACCACGACTGCCACTACTCCATAGCCCTATACCATCACGGCCACCACCGTATTATAAATGTGCACTGTTACAAATATGGCAATGCAGCTATGAGACGGAACATTCAACCAACTTGCGTCCTTTACAGTAACAAACAAAATAAAGAACTGCATGCTTTAGTAAGTTTACTTGTTTCTATTTTCTATTTTGCTCTATCTCGGGTAAAAGAAAAGAAAAAAATAACAAGCACTTTAACATGCATATCCTCTTTACCTCGTAGACTTCTACATCGTAAAGCTATAATAATACAGTATGATGACACGAGGCTATGAAAACTCGTATAAAAATATTACAACAAGATAAACTAAGAAAATGCCATAATATAAATTGTCATATGGATAAAATGCAACAGAGAAAAAAACCTTGCTTCATTTTTATTTCCCTGCTGTAGCTCCTTTCCTTCTGTTCTATAACAATGGAAAAAAGAACAAAGTGGGATTACTACACAACAGTTTTCTGTTGATCATCCCAATGATCACAGTCCTATTCGAGTACAGTGCTCCATGTGTGAAGCTTTAGCTTCTTGCTTCTTCGGAGATGATGATGATGAAGACGATGATGATGATGTTCCTTTTTTCGGCGAGTGAGTGGCTGAGCTCGATACTTGTCGTCATCAGGTTCACTCACTTCAGATGCAGTGCTGCGAACACTGCTGGTAGAAAAAGTGGGAGAGAGCCACTTGAGAAGTGGGCTTTGCCTCTTTCACATGCTTCGTTAAAGACTGGAATCACTGTGGGCTGAGCATGGGGTGAGTAGGGGCTGCCTGAATTCATTTTTTGTTACACTGAACACAGAGCGAAGCTTAGGCACACGATTCTTCCACTCGTCTTTACTTTTCTACAAATTGTGAGCTGTGAGATGGGGAAACCGTTGGATGGAGATACAACCACCGCTGCAGGTTTCACCTTTACAGGTGAGCTCCATTATTCTCCAGACTTCATTTTGCCACTCTTTCCTCCTTTTTCTTGTACAAAAGGTAGTCTTTTGCGTTAGTTTAGGGCCTAATTTAATAAAGCAGTGAAGTGGGGAGGGTGATAACAACATTATCTTGTAATTTACGAGGGCCTCTGCTCATATATCATACACAATTCAACCTGAAGATTGTTCAGTAATAAATTAGACTATTTTTTCTAAACTTTCTTCTTTCTTTCTTTACTGAAATTAATTAGTAATTTCTCAAATTTCTCAGTCTCGTATGTACAATTATGAACAAACACATTCATCAAGCTAGGTAAGATCGGCTTTAATCTTTTTGTGCATTGTTTTGTGCTTGGTTAGTACTATTTTCATTGTAAAATATTATAAACCAGGGGTTTCTTTACATAGTCCGATTTTTACTTTATTGAACAGAAATAAATTAAACGCTGTTCCCAGAAAATGGGAACAGTTTAAACTCTATTGGTTTGAGGTTCAGCCAAAGTTTTTTTAAACTTCTCCGAAGTGTAATGTATGTTCTTTGGAAATATTTCAACTTCATCATTCTGTGTAGTGAAGAGTAAATAGGGAAAAATCTTTTATTCTCTGTATTATTCTGCTACTTATTTATTTTGTGAAATTTTCAGATGGAAGATAAAGTGGAATGAAACTACAAGTAATATATTATCTATCAAAGAGCGGAGGAAAAAAAGTCAAAGAACGGATGCTCGCTGCTGCTCATCTTCTTTTTCACTGACAATATGAATGGGTCTTGTTGTTCATTACTGTATGAGCACATACATACACAGAGTCTGATGGCACACAATATTTCCTCATCCTTTTCCTCTGGCGCACACCACCGAAAGCGAAAATAGTAAGGAGAGAATGTGCAGCTTATGTGGTAGAAAAGTAGGTACCCATCAAAAGTTGGGCCCTTTGGGGCTGATGATAAATGTAGTGAACGCGAGACAATCTATCTATCTCGCTTGTTCCTGTCAAGGAGAAAGCATTTTGTTTTGTTCAAAAGGCAAAAGCAATGCGTGCAAGAAAACCCGGCATCTCCCATCTTTCGTTTGTCTTCTCTGTATAATGTACCAATGCCAATAATAACCATGTATGACTGAGTGAATGTAATCTTTATAGATGCAGGGTGATTTTCTGTTCGAGCACTCTCTTTTCTTCAGAAGTTCGAATACTTGATCAACACAGCCATAAAATAACAAAAACAGTAAAACACAGCAGATTGCAACGTTAACATGGTGTCAGATGATAAATGCAAAGTCTATATTTTTTCTGTGATATTTTGATTGATACACTGGCATTATTACAATGTCGTGCGTTCTTCGTTCTGTACCAATACAATTAAAGCAAGGGGTAACTGGAGATGAGATATCTCTGAACATCATAATCAGTGATTTTTTCTTCTACACAGAAGAAAGCTCGTTCATTGCTCGTTTACTTTTTCTTATTTGACTTTTATGAAGACTTGTTCCAACATTCAATGGAGATAATAGGAACATTCATTCCATTTCCAACAGTTTATTTTCAAGCAACGCCTTTCCTAACTTTCAACCCCACTCACTCATTAAAGCTTTTTTCTTTTATCCCTTCACAATTTTCTTTCAAAATACTTTTGATGCGGTGTAAGTAAGAGGAAACAAGCCAAGAGTCATAAAAGTTGTAGTAGTTGAGTGTCAATTGAGTGGAGATAATGGCTGTTTTCTCTTTTTCGATGGTCGATTTTTCCCGATCTATATCCTATACCGAATACCAAATATCAAGCTTTCTCTTATTTGCTTTCATCTCTCGTACATTTTTATGTTCTTTATAAATTGTATAGAACCAATTGAGGTGAGATGGTGTGGCATTGTTTGGCAATCATAGAAATTCAGAGTGAACGAGAGATAACTCGTAATTTTAGTAATTTGTATAGGCTGTGAAAATGGAATCGAATTGTTCCACGGCCAGTTTTATTATCGTCTTTTCTCACGTACACCCCAATTACTTTCGGAGAGTTTTTTGTATATTGGTGCAGTTATTCGTTTAATTTTTGTTTGAAATTCATTATAATGGATTGTAATTCAGAGTTTTTTTTATGATTTTGCAGTTTTTGTAAATTATTATCTAGAAAGTAAAACGATTGGGATTTTATTTTTGTAAAAAGACGAATTTTTCTCAACCTTTAGTTTAACCAATGGTAAAAGGTTTTTGGCTATGGAGGTTGGAAAATCAGCTTAAATGCAAGTAAACTTATATGCAACGCAATCTTATGAAACCCAATGAAAACAATGACATACATGAATTTTGATATTTTTTGGGAAAATGCCATAAATGAACCAAACAATGATGCAAAAATGATTATTCTTCCTTACTACATTTACATTCTACAAAATGCCAATACTGTACGTAATATTTAATGTTTTGTATTTTGTTATTTATACACACACATGGCAAGACATTGGATCAGCCAAGCGTTATTCCATAAACTTTATCTTCTCTTCAGCTACGTATTGCATACTTTTTTCTATGTAACTCCATGCATGCATAAAATGTTGTCGTATAAAGAACATGCACATGAATAACATTTTATGTGTTATGGCCCAAGGCTACTTCTACTAATACCAAATATTGTCCCATTCATCTGCCTCCTTCTGTATAACTTTACAAAACTCCATTCTTCTTTCTCCGGCTTTTTACCATTTCCCCGTATTTTTTAAGTGAGCAATTTTATGTTCGGAATATTCAATGAGCTTGTTAAATATTACCATTTCCTTAAGCACTCTGACTCAAACCATCAGCTAGCTAGAATGGAACGTAGTTCCTAGAATTACACTTTGCGCTACATTTCCGTAATAATATGCACATCAGAATATCCCCATTTTTCTTCTTCAGAGAAGAGAAAGGGATGGTTGTAAGTAAAGGAAATTTGTGTGACTGGAAGACAAAAAGGAGGACGTCTTCACAATCGTCATTTACTGCATGGTTAGTAAATCCTGAAGTGAAAGGGAAGGAAGAGAGAAAACGCCACTTTCCATTGTTATTCTTTCCTGATACTTAAAAACTCGGGTCTATTTGCTTTGCTTTTCACATTGTTTTAACGTTAGAGTTAGGGCAACATAGGTTAAAAAGCTCTCATGTCAGCCAGATTAAACACTTTTACTAGTGAATTGCGAGAATTAAGCTTTTCCTGTACTTTTCGTTTTAGTTATCCCTCGTTTTCTTCCTCTCCTTTATATTTCTGAATAAACGCTAACAAATGATATAATGGCTGTTACAAATTCCATTTTTTTAATACTTATCCATTCACTCAGTCTTCCTGATAGTTTCTAACCTTTTGCTCCTCCGTAAAGCACTATTAAGGTAATGTTATAAAGCCCCGTTAAAACTTACAAGATTGTACGACACCGAATTTTTATCCGAGAGCAACATAAAAAAGCGAGGCGAGGGCGAAAAATAGAAGCATGAAAAAATTATGCATCCATTTAACCTTCGTATCCACCACCAGACACTGTCTCTAAAAAGGCATTGTCTCTTCTCTTCTTATTCCGGCCTAAAAATGAGTCTGCTTTCCTCCTCTTCCTTCTTTCAATCCTTATCATATTTTTGCCTCTTGATTCTCTTCATCATCCCAACGTCTAGTGTTACATATGATTACACATTTTTTCTACATCTCAAGTTCCACTAAAGTAGTCAACTTTTTTCTATTCAACTCTGACTCTCTCACTTCACTTCTCCGCGTTTGATGCATATAAAATGCATGTGACGGACGGCTTTGAGTGACTTGCTCAGAAGATTAAGGCGAAAACGGAAGAAAGAAATAATAAAACGTGAGAGGGAGGTACTCGGATGCCACGTTATGCTCTGTCTACCTCATCATGCCTCAGCATAGCGGCAGAAGATCTGGCGAAGAAGGGGAAAAATTCTTGTGGAGTTGATGTGAATGCATGCATGTATTACATGGTATTTCTGCTGAAAAAAAGCAAGAAAACTTTTTTCTGCCTTTGACTTGACAATCACGTTGTATTCTCCTGTACTTTCCTGTTACTCATTCATTCGTATCATTATAACCCGTCGTTAAGTGTAACGTAACGTCTGGAGGAGAAGTTGGATTTTCTTGAGTCAAGTCAAGCCGAAGTCATGTTAGTCATCCGTGATATAATAATAATACTACAAAGTCGTGGTAAGTGGTTGTAAAAACTAATATTATGTTTACTTACCCAATATAAAAAGCGGAAAAAGGGAAAGTGGCTGACGTGACTTTAACTATTTTTTCCCTAGTCTTCTTGGTTCACTTCGCTTCGTTCGGTTCTTAATATTCTTGTTTACTTTCTTTTTCTTCCTTCATCTCCAACAATTTTCTCTGACACTGTGTAATACTAATTTTCAACTTGTTCGTGTTTTCCCAACTCTTAGTCAAACACAGGTATTCTTTTCTTAACTAAAGTGACGAAGAAGATAAAAATATTATTGTTCGTGAAATAAAGCAGAAAAACTTTGTGAAGTACATAAAGCGTTAAAGTATTTTTACAAGGGAGAAACGAAGTTATCGGAATAAAGAGTAAATAAAGATTGTTTAATCGTCCCGAGTAATGTGCGTTCAATTTCTCAGCTCACCTTTATTATTGGGTTCAGCACCATTTCTTTGTTTGATTTTCTTTCGCTTCGCGTATTCCGTCTGATATTGACATCAAATTTAGTAATTGTTTAAATGGTCTTATAGTGTTGAAAGTTTGAAAAACTTTTGTCATTAAGGTACACAAATATCCTGAAGCAGGGTTGTTTTTGCGTCCTAAATAAATAAACAAAATTATAAATTTGTGTTAACCTTTAAATTGTTAACCAAGTTAAAATATTTAAATTGAAACCATTAAAGGTATATTTTGACAATAAGAATTTTACTTTGTCTTTGTCCTAAGTTAGGACTTTTAACCTTCAAAAT
>VYYJ01004358.1:0-13641 GCA_021029165.1 Cyphoderus albinus
GGTACCATTGGGTGTTTGGGTTTTGGATATCACAATTGGATATAAAGGTCTTGGAGATAAAATTTTTTAGACATATGAACCGAACACGAAGTACAATGCCAAATGGCCACTGAACAATGTTTCGTATTTTTTTAAATTTAGCATTTCATCTCAGACCGTTGTAAACCCCGAGTGTCCATTAAAATAAGTCCTTCATCCCACTGAAAAATGATGAGAGGTCATGTAAATTTTATATCTCCGGAAGTTTCTGTGGTCTGATGTTGACTCGTAACTGTTAGTAGACACAACAACGCTTCTCAGTAAACACACTCATCCACATCCGAATTGGTGAGTGCATTAAAAACGTACCACAAGACCAAGCCCATAATATTTCCTGGTAATGTTTACTTGGATTATCTAACTGAAAAAGAAAGTGATGTGATTTCCTCTGAAAAAATTTGCGTGTAACCACAACTTGCATGTCTGCCATTTAAGATTTGGGTAAAATCATGCTGTGTAGGTTTGTTGAGTTTATAATACTAAAAATAGACCGATTGAGAGGTACGCCTTCCGCCCGTTTCCATAAGTCCATTAAGGGAACCCAGACGGTATGCTTTTAAGTGGACCCGATAACCTAATCGAAGGAATTGTCGAATACTATCTTCAGTTAAATAACACATTTTTTTCTTCAAAGGAAAAGGCAAAGTTGACCCAAGTCGTTCGAGTTGATTTTTTGTATCAAGGCAAAGCTTTCAAGTCCATTTAGAGAGTTTGGAGCAGTGCATTTTTAACTAGACAAACATTTATCTTTGATTTAGCTTTCTTACCGTGCAGTAAATGAAGAAAGCACCAAGGACAATGAATCGAAGTAAAACAGGGCTCGCAGCGCGGACAACCTGGAAAAAGAAAAAAACAATAGAATGTAATCCATTAATACATAAAATGCACTTTCCTTGTACGTCACACAAAAGAAAACGCTGCGATTACAGTAAGTTAATAGAACCATTAAATTAATCCTTTTGACGCTGACTTCCTTTGTAGCTAATATTAAAAATGCAATACTAAACAACAGAGTTTCGGTTACGAATACAAAATTGCATTATCTCCAGTTGTTGCCTTCAGTCTTATTTAAGTAAAGTAAAAGCATTAAAAGAAAAGAGATTTTTCTCCATTCCACTGAAATTGAGTACGTAACGTAAATACTTCATCAGGGTCGCTTGTGAGAGTGTTTGTTCATCGACCAGCTGCTGCGGCTAAAGGCCATGTTCAAGCTTAAACTGGACCACCACAGCCGGTAGCGCAACATCAAATTGAAGAATGAGGAGATCAAAAATTGAGAAGAGAAAAAATAACTGGAAAAGGATACAAAACATAACTGACACAAACAAAGGCTTAAATTTGTACAATTCCTTCAGCCTTGACTAAACCATTTTTACCGTTTTCTTCCCCTCAAAAACTTTCTCAAGAAGAATGCGAAGTTACATGCAACAGCGTACTTACTTAATAGAAAAAAAGAAAGTTGTATCCCTTGGAAGTTTATAAGGAGAGACGAGATATCCTATTTATCATTGTGAAGACTGCACGGGGACATTTTTACCTACACTACACAAGCTGTTTGTCTACGCATCAGCAAGGGAGAATGTTTTCCTCTAAACTTCTCCCGGCAGGAGACCACGGTCATTTCTTTGAGAGCTTTTCTCCGCTACTACTGCTGTTCGTGGTGAAGGCTTCAAAGAAAGAAAAAGCTTACAAAAACGAAAAGAGGTTTAAGTTTATGGTCATCGTTTAGTGTATCACTTTCTCTACCGGGAGTCACAACGCTAGTACGCTTCGTGCTCCAAGGGAAGGCAAGCATATAATGAGCAAAACTTTTATTTCCTTTCTCTGTAACACTTTTTCACTCGGACGAGTGCTCGTCTCCAAATAAACTGAGTTCGTTAATTAGACAAGTTACAAAACCATACAGGAAGACAGGATGTCTCACCTTGTGAATGTTTCTTGACAGCAAATGACAATCATTTCCAGTTACTCAAATACGCCAAATTAAAGCGGTACAATGAATGAAGCTTTGCAATAATCCTATGATTTTTACTATGATGAATAATGTTATAAACATACAACTTAAATACAAAAGAAATGAAGTTTTTTGAAAGTTAGGATGTTAACATTAAAAACATATATGAAAAGGGTAACAGGTAACAGTAAAAGGGACACAATTAATTTTTAAAAAAATAATTAGGCGAGTTGGTTAATAAGGAAGTTTTAAAACATCTTGGTATTTTACATAACACTCTCATTTTTGTAGCTGCGCTGCACTAATAGGTCACAGGAAGGAAGTTTTGCTTAAAAATGCAATCAATATTTCATAAGAATATGACATTAACTCAACAGGAAGTTGTTGAACTCTTTAGTAATTATACATGATGTGTCAAATAACTTCCCGTGGCTTTCCGCTAACTCTTTTTTATAAAACAGCTGCAAAAATATTTTACAATTAAACAGAAATAGATGGAAAACCTAACTTACCTTGACTTCTGAGTATTTGAAGGTGAAGAGACCGACTATTGGAAGCATGAGAATGATTGCACATTGCAAAATTAGGATAGCACTCCTCATCAGCCAATTGAGGGAAACGACGCAGGGACGATCGTCCTCACAAGTATCACAGCCAGAAGCACAACGAAGGCACTCGAATGCACCTTCCATGTCGTAATAACTCGTATCGTTCTAAAAACATTGATTCAATCATGTTCAAGATGAAAAATAATTGTTCAACTCAGACTTTGTTTGCAGACACGTTATTGTTATTCAATCAAATTGATCCATCTTCTAGAATTACAGTGGGTGGATCAACAAACAATGGGGACAGTTGTTTTAAGTTGGTCCACAAACATTACTCTCTTTTCTTAAGACTATTACGTGATAAAATAATTAGTTAATTGATTGTACGTGAATGCAAGACATGTCCAGGCTTTTCAATTACAGTATTTGACCCTTTCGTCTAGTCTAACTCGAGACATGGTGAACATGATCATTGGGCATTGATATTGAGAATAGTCTAGCAAAAATAAAGTATCATTGAAGAAATGAGTCTAAATAGCCAGGCTGACAGACAAACAGAACTTTTAGGAAATGGAAGAAAGGGCGGAGTGCAAAATGAATTATTTAATTCGTCCATTAAAACACTTTCGGAGAGTGAGGAGGAGGCTGTGGCAATTCACTTTTTCGTTTTATATGTACATAGTATAATATACCTCATGCCGTTCTCAACTACTTAAATAATTTGGTCTGTTCAGCAAAATTTTGAGTTATTCTAGGGAAAAAGTTTGTAGGTCACAAGTCAAGTGAAGACATTATTTTAATAGTATTTCATTCGGAGCATTCATCATGCCAATGAAAGAGTTAACCTTGAGGTGAACTGAACTGAACGTATTTCTATTTCTATACTTTCCGTCATTGATTTACGCTAGGGTGCACTTTATTATTTGAATTCTAACTGCAAACTTGCACTTTTCTTGCATCTGGAATTTTGAGAGTGGCAAGTGGGAAGTTTTCAGATTCCTTGTCAGCGGCACACATAAAAGTAGTTTAATAGGAGCTTAGGTGGAACTAATTCCAAACAATCCGACTTTGTGTACAGTTTGCTTTCATTAAAGCACTTTGCTTTCTCCAGAGTCATTAAGGAACTTTGTGGCCGGTTTGAAACTAACCTTTTCTAAAATAAATTTTTCCCACTGTACCAATAAGCAATGACCTTTCTATTCTCTCCACCACTAAACGTCTTTCAAAACGTTGTGAGTTGTTTTAAGCATTGTACTTCTTTAACGCTCGTTCCTTCTCTGCTTTTCCGTTTGCAGTGGGCAATTCAGCACACAACAATACCAATTATCATCTACATTTATATCTGTGCAAGTGAAATCACGTTTTTGCGCCCTTAAAGTTATTTTATATTTGTCAACCGTCAACTTAATTTTTTTGATTTCATTTCATATACGATCCGTTTAATGCTCTACAACATGAAAATGGGAAAGTTCATAGCGTTATAATAAAAACACTCTAGTCTCCCAAGGAAAGAAAAAGTTATGTCCTTTGTAATACCGCTACGTCTTCATCTCCGTCAACTTAAACCATTTCCATCTGAACCAACCCACCGCACTAAATTATCACCTTGTAATTGGCTCAGTGATACGTTTATTTAGAAAACTTTTCCGATGCTTTTCATCTCTATAAATGTATGCGTGTATTCCTATTTTATTACAGAGAGAGATAAAGAAGGAAGGAAACGTCTTCAATTCAATGATCGTCTTGATAGCGTGATATGTACCATTTTTACATTCATCGTTCTCTTTCCACTTAGGCGAAGAGAGAAAAGTTTTTAGGATCATTCTCCTATCAGGAAGAACTACTAATAACAAATAAAAAAAGAATGGAAGGTTGCCCTAAGAAAGTAAAAGTTATCTACACGAAATGAAATGGAACACATTGTAGGACTTTGTATTTATGTATACTTTACCGATCTAAATGAGGGCAGCTGGAGAAAGAGAGAAAGGAGAAGAAAAAGAAGGATAGGTGAAAATGGAATGAGTTGAGTGAGTTGAGAAGTGAGAGGGAGAGAAACGAAATCATTTGACAGCTTCACAAAGTGAAAATAAAGTGAAGAAACTGCTTTGATAGAATGGATGCTTTCATTTTATAAATGGATTTATTCTGATCGCTTTCTTTCTCCAGAAGCAAAATTAAATCTTTTACCTTTCCCTTTCTTGTTTACTTTTAAGTTGAGGAAGGAAAAATCTACTCCTTCAGCAGAGGTGCCTCTAGCCTCAAGGACTCAATTTTGATCACGACGGAGAAAATGAAATGAAATCGAAACATGAGAATTGACTGAAACTGAGCTATCTATTACTACCTATTTGTCGATCAATACGAAACGACACAATACGTACCCACAAACAATTTTGCTTTAAAAATTTACTCTTCCGTGACTTTTCCAAGGTTCGATTTCTATTATAAAGAAACAAAAAATTCGCTTCATTTCATGCGTCAACATTCATCTTCGTCATTCTGGATGAGTGCGCTGCTTCAACAACAAAAGTTTATAACTCGTTATGTTATTGTGTTATAACTTTAGCTCAGTTTGAAATCGACATGGATGGGAAGAATGAAAAAATGAAGTAATGGAGAAGTTTCGATGAGTGAGCACATGGTATTCATTGGTATAAAATGGTAAGACATAAAAAGTAAGAAAAAGATTGATGAGGTATAAATGGCTGATAAATTAAATGTTTCGGTTCGCTGGACAATGTGATGATGTGTTATTATTTGATCCTTGGCCAACCAGCCAGCTGTAACCCAAATCTAAATTTAATGTAAAATTCTGCAGCCGTGCGTTGAAAATATGACGAATTTTTGCTTGATTTTATGGTTCGAACAGAACAAAGAAAAATGGTTGAAACTCATCTGTGTTTCAATGCCTTTTGAATCATTATTTTGCATTCGTGTCTCGTGTATTGTGGGCATCTGCCAAATTTCATGATTTCTCCAGTGTATTTCAGTCTATAAAATATACAATCAGCTTTATTTTATGGCAGAGTAATTTCAGAGTATAAAATAAAACTCATTATTTCAATTGCTATATTAAGGAATCACTAGCGAGCAATAGCATTTAGGTAATGCCGATGATTATTACTTAAATAACACAATTGTAAATTAAGTTTTTCCGAGTTGTTTTATGATAATTATGACTCTATTAGTTGTACTAACAATACACTTTAAAGAATTTTGATTTGCTCATGGGGTTATGAAATCCTGATAAAAATTCATCCAATAATCGCAAATCGACCTCACGGGATACATTATGGTAATTTCAAGTTAAAGCTTGTGCAGTTACAATGCTTATTTAAACTTCGCTTAAGGAGGCTAGCGCATGAATGAAGACGGAAAAAGGCCACTTGGAATTTTTTGTTTGAGCAAACGGATAAAATAAAATGGAACTGGGATTGGGAACTGAATCTAGTACACAGTTTGCTTTCCTATTTCTTTTCTTCCTAATATCGCCCAATTGTGTGCTATCATCTTATTGAAGTAGGTATAAAGATATTCGATGAGGTAAGTTGAAATAACATTTTTGCCGTGATTGAGGCAAGGAAAACGTTATTTTTGTCTTCAGGCGCGTGTGTATTTCTTTCGTGAGAACAATATTATTCAAGTGGAATGTAATGGAATGTAAAAAGGGACAGATAAAAGAGTAAAATCTGTGCTAAAACGTCTCTTCCGTTTGAAGTGTAAGAAAAAACACTTCCCGTCCCTATAATGGTGGCAAAGAGCATGCATAATAAAATATTGTATTGTGGAGTTATGTAGGTATATAGCACATAAACATGTACACGCAGCCAGTTGCCAAATTGTTCTGTACAGACGATGTTACATCTGTAGTGGGGAAAAGCGAGAAACGAAGAAAAAAAGTGACAGACTTACCGAATCAGATTTCTTTTCGTATTCTTCCTCAAGTACCGTCCCATTGTAGTATTTGTGCGGAGCCGTAACATTGGGAAAATAAAATCCATCTTTGCATGCACATCTGTAACTTCCTCGCCGAAATCCTAGGCCTGTGACTGCAACACACTGAAATAAAATAAGAACAATGAAATGAAGGCGACACATTTCACATGACATTTTTGTAGCTTTTATGTCACACCTATAAAAACTACATTTTTACACATCTACGAAACAAAGGCTGGATAGAAAGACAAAGTTTGCTCCTTGGGTGACTTAGTTTAGTTAAGTAAAATACATTATCAAAAATAAGTATGCTAACTGTAACTGTATCTACAAAACCAACGGATTCGGTAAGCTCAGGCAATTTAAATATGTACAACAGTGCCGTAAGGTTTATTTTAACTGGGGAGGGAATACAGCAAACATGACACCATTAGGCGATTGTAGAATGTCCCTAATAGGACCATTATAAAGATTCGGGGACACTTTGAAGTAACGAGAACGAGGAGGTTTCGTTTCTTTATTTATTCATTTCCAGATAAACTTCTCAGTCTCCGTAAAATGAATCTCCTTGAGACTCACTCAACGACAGTGTTTTATGCTAGACGATATTATTGCTGCGATTGCGATTGCGGCAAAATGCAGTGATTACATTTCATCAGACTCAGTAGTGTCGTTGAATGATCTCAATCACTTAAGCACACGATTTCATCAGAAGTAACTCTGTATGCTTGTCTGGCGTCTGGCAATTGAGAATCCATTTTTGCTGAAACATTAGTTCTGAGGTCACATCTAAAAAAATTCCAGACTCTTATTCATAGTGTATTTAGGCATATTATAATGTTTATTATGAACGATGACATTATGCGCCATTGAGGTAGTGACTAGTTATATATGACTGATTAAGTGCATAAATCTTTTTGTTGATTTCCCCCAAAATAAACGAGGTCATCAAATTGTATTTATAGGTTTCCAAATGAAATGCAGAGGTGACACATTCATCAGCGTAGGATGGTTATTGTGAGTATAAAATCGCATCTGTCTGGAACTAATATGATTTCAGTGTGAAGTGAAGAATGGTTTCGCGAATCTGAGTCTGAATGGCTGTTGGGTGATAGTTATAAACATACAAGGAATGCTGTTAATGTTTATGAGAAACATCCGTCTTTCCATTAAGAGAAATTAGTCATAACATAACATAAATATACAATTAAAAAAAGTGGTTCCAATCCTGTCTCACAGACACTCTTGAAACCCACGCCAGACAAACATTGTGCCGTCTGGGACTAAAACCAGCCTGGAGTAAACCAATTTACATTCATTTCGTTGGGGAAAATGACATCTCTCGAAGCAGAGAACTCTGCCAACTTTCTCCAGCAAAAAACATACATCGGAGGTTGATGGCGACTTTAATTACCTAGTTCTTGTCTTGCTTTCTCCTACAAATTGCATTTCACTAATTGTATAGACATGCTACTTCCAGTTTACCTCATAGTGGCGTTAATCTAAAGTATCACTTCAATTTCAACAACAAATTCAAACTCAAGTGCATTTACAGACGGCTTTGGGAGTAGCAACTATTGAGGCGGATTGGTAAGACAAGAAACGAAAAGAAATGAACAAAAATAAATAAATAAATAAACAAACAAACAAAAAATACAAAAAAAGGCGAATTGTGATTATCAAAGGTAGCAGGACTCTGGGGAATAAAATTCAGAGAAATGCCGATAAAGTAAGCTAACGTTAAATAAAAACCTCCTGTGTTTTTTGGGACAGTGACGCTCTTCGAACTTTATAGGCTGGTGATTTCGTCATCATTTCAATCATGGGTGACACCCAATTACTTTGTCCGCTCAAAGCCTTTGCGATTCACTTGCTTACAAAATGTCACAGAAGATCAATAAAAGTTGCACAATTTCAAACTTTATGCATCAAAAAATGTCAGTACTTTCATTTACTCTTCTCTTTTATATTGCGTAATAAAGGTCGTGCTGTTGCAAATATTTTGTTTGAGTCCGTCAAAAAGTATTCCGTAACAGAAATGAAATTTTTATTCGTTATTTCCTATCGCGATCGTGAGCGTTGTGAGTCGTTTACTGGATCCCTTATGACTTTCAAAGAATAGAGTTTTGTCAGTTGTAAAATTATAGTAATAATAATAAAGCCCACTTCAAATCAAATCCACCTCTCCTAGAGTTGCTCTCCCGTCACCACGATAAAATCAAAGGAAAAACAACAAAGGGTCACAAATGAGCCAATCATGACTTTTAAAAGAACATCACAGTGCCCTAGCGAACATGTGTTTTTCAAAATCTTATCTACATATTACACTTTTGCCTAGCCTGGAAAGGAAATTGTGGATTTTTTACTTGCAAACCATCTACTTTATAGATTATGTTACAACTGCGTCGTAAAAATAGAGCGAGTTGTAAATTGAGCTTCAACTGGAAAAGAAATGGGAGCAGAGAGGAGACAGAGAGCTGAGCTGAGAAGAAAGTGAAGCTTTGGCAGTCTCTCACAAATTTCCCAAGAGCCTAACTATTAACGTTGAAGAGATGTATTTTTTGTGTGTAAACTATAAAAATGCCTGTCTAATAAGCATACCACCATCATCATTTCTTACTCATGCACGAGTTTCCCTCGTAATGTGGTGGTGCTGATGTTATTTTCTCGTGGTTACGCTACATCACGCCAAAGGCTATGAGTTTAAAAAAGAGTCAACTTCAAATTACCTGCTGCTAAGTTGCAAGTTGCAGTGGAGAAACATGGGAAAGCAAATATTTTTTTCGAGTGCCACTAGATTCCCCTGAAAAAACTCAGCAGAATCCTATTTGCATTCAAAATTACTTTCTGAATGTTATGCAAACGCTCATGCTCTGATAAAGTATGTACATATAATATGGGGGAGTGGAGTGGATTTTTTTGGTGTTACCACTCACAAACATACATATATAATAATATATTAATAACGTTCCTTACTCCAGCTTTACATGCTTTCACTTTACCTTAAAGTTAAAACTACTTTTCATTTTTCATTTCGGTCGTTTTCACATCTTTGTATAAAATATGGTGGCGAAACTACTTACATTTACAAAGTTAGTTTCTACCCTCACTATTATATTAAGGAAAATAAGGAAATGAAAATGGAATGTCAAAATGATAATAAAGCAATTCCTCTTTCTTGTGGCTTCCACAGGTAAACATGGCATGAATTTACAATCTGCCGTATTTTACTGTGCACAACAATTGGGCTGCATTGCATCACCGTGTATTCTATTAAATTTGCTGCAGGGAACCTGTTCTTAAAATTCCCATTAAATCATACATTCCGGAAAATTTGGAGTTTTGTTATTCAGGGACACCCACTTACACTGAACAAGATTGGAGGGTCAGAACAGACTTCACTCGAGTCGAGATGTTTTCTTCCTTCTACGCAGTATTGTGTTAACATTTTTTTGTCATTTTTTAAGATTTGAAAGAGTTGTAGGATAGCTGTGACCATTTCGCAATTCAAATGAAATTAATTGTTTCCGGGAATGGGTCTGCACAGTCTACTTTTATCTTTTTATACCCCAAGGTCATGTTTTGAAGGAGAGAATTCTGAATCTGACTTCCGAGTAACGCAGTTTTCTTTACCCCCTTTTTCATCTAAAAGTATTCAGGGAACACCCAGTAGTGTTCAATTCAAATAACAATACTTTATCTCCATAAAACATTTTTTAGTAGTAAGATACAATTTCAATCGAATGGGCATTTTTGCTTGGAGCAAATCGCTTCTAAAAAAAAGCTAGGGGCCTCTGAGCAATTTTAAACACCCACGATTTAACGATGTACAATGTACATTAATACGTCGTAAATGCTACTGCGGAAAATACAAGAGATAAATTTAGATAAAAACGAGCCCGTTTAAAAAATGTAGTTCCATATGGAGCAATGTAATGGAGAGCTTTGATCATCATCTACTCAACTCATAAAAACGTCACACTTGTTAAGAAAAAAGTATCTGTTTAGAACACTTACTTTAGAAGTGATTTTCTATTGCATGTGACACTTTTTCTCTTTAAAACAAAGACAAACGACAAAACCGACTATTGCAGTGGGCATGAATCCACGAAGAGATCTTTGTATTTATGGATCTTGGAGTCGTTTCGGAGAAACAAAGAGAAAAACGCATGGTGCAGAATGGAAAGTGGAAAACGAAAGTGAAAAAATGTTTGTTGCTAAACTAAAAGCATTATATTGTAGTGTGATTAGGAAGGGCAGGCACGTCAGTACTCAAACGCGCGCACACACACACAATCACGACCACACACGGTCACGGTACATAATATCACGAAAAGGATGGAGTTTTTCTCAAAGGAAGGAAGTCAACAAGACACAAGAAAAAATTATGCATTCAACTGTGCTGCCATGATAAAAAATAAATCTGCTCTGTTCATGAAGAATGGCATCATCCGCATCATCGCGACAACAAAAATAGAAAAGGAAAACATGAGATGGGTGACTTTCATTTTTTTGCTTTGCCCACCGCTTTCCTTAAACCATTTTGTATCTACAATTGCAGCTGTCTCTTGAGTTCCATTTTGCTGCTGTGAGCAGAAATGATAAGTCATGAGAGCTACAGATGGTCCACGAATTCCCAATGAGGGAGACGCAGGAGCCGCAGAAAAAACTAGACACAGTCTGAAAGAATATGAGCTTCATTTACATTAGATAAATGTAGCAAAAGCAGTGAATACATACATACTCGTTTATGCATGCTTATGAGAAAAAATATAATTTGGTCAGGGCTGGTGGAGACAAATATGGAGAAAGTGGAAAAATGTCTCTGAATCTCTCTACGTCTCCTATTTCAGGCTAGCATTGCTTTATGCATGATTGAGAACTTTCAACAACTGAAATACACGTGCTGGGCTTACCACAAGATGAAATTGAGAACGAAAGGTCTTGTCATTGGAAAGGCTTTATTACGACCCTCTGTCATGTCGTAATTTTTAGCACTAGCACGCACAAGTTGATTTGGAAAAGAGTTTCGGCAAATCGAATGAACCGACAGCACATGAACGCATTTTATATTAAATTCTTCCAGGATAAAATGGAAGTGTACTTGATTCTTATTTCTGGGATAGATAGAATAAATATTAAACGAAAAAGTCACCGAAATCTATAGATGGGTTTGAATGAACAAAAAAATGACAAGTAACCCGTGCCTTTTCATCAAAAAGAAAAGTGACAACGACAACGGGACAAAACTCTGAAACTTTGCTGATGCTGATAGCACTCTGTGATAATGTTATGCGAGTAGTACAGCAATATCCAACTTCTGCTGTATCAAGTGCTTTAAGACAATATATTTGATAGAAAATGCTGTTGCAAAATCGAAAACGATGATTGCACTCGTGAAGAAATGAAATGTCAGTTTGCCCAAAACACCAAAACAAATTTGCCTTTGTTACATTGTCTTTATGTCACTTTGATGGTTATGTTGCACTTTGGCTTTATTCTTTCCATTTCACAATTCCAATCTTGTCTTTGTTTTCATCATTTCATAACTTTTCCTGACGTGCAATGTAATACATTACAAATGGTGACTGTCAGTTAAATAAAATGAAAAGAAAAAAAATGTGTTGCGCAAAGTCATATTATATTTATTTTGTTCAAAAATGGGACAAAAACAAATAAAGATGTACACTCTGAATGAACTCTTAGCTACCAGCAGCGACCCAACAATGACAAAGAAGCGAAAAATTTCTTCCGTTTCCCCCAAGTATCGTTGTTTGATGAATGGATTCTGAAAATTTTCTCCTTGATAGAGGACAAAGTTAGTTGGAATGGAATGTGAAACAAAAGAAAGGTCCTCAGACAAAAACAATTTTTTATTCTACGAAATTCAAAACTATTTACAATGTAACTAAATTACATTCCGTTTGCTTCCTAAAACAAGCAATGAAATTGGATCACAATACAATCACAATGTTGCGCCGATGCTAATTAAGGGCTTTTTACTGATGTTGTCATTCATTTTGAGATTTCAATTTGTCGATTCGGTTTGTAATTTCCTTTTTTGCTTACATAAACTAGAAACAATGTGTTTCTAAACTTAACTACTTGTTGCGTAATTCATGAAATTTAACGTGGCTTTATTTTTGTGAATTAAAAACGTTGAAAAGAAATAAAATTGCGCAACTGTTCACTACTACGGGTTAGAAATAGTGAATTGCGTGAGTAGTTTTAATGTCATCATTGTAATTTTATTAGGATTTACAATTTGGGTCATTTTTCAATTTCTTTGTTCAATTCGATGTTTTGGCGTTTTAATAGAGATGACGCAGAAAACTAACATTGGATTTACTACGAAGCGTTTAAGAGACATTGAGCCAATCAACACTTCAACTTGTTATTTGTTCAAATATGTGCACAACTTTATTAAACTGTATTTCTCACACATTTAAGTTCTGTTGTTGGTAAATACATGTGAAGCGAAGTAAAGGGAATGACAAATTGAGAGAAGTTCAAAATGTGAAATGAGTTTTCTTTAATGCACCGGCACAAACTACTTTAATCTATATTTGGCCTAATACACAAACACATCCATCCTCCATTACCTACGAAAAATTAATAGGTAGAATCAGTAGCCAGTATTCCAAGAATCCAACTTTACAAGCTTTCTTTAGCAAGAAAAGAGAGAATTTTGGCGCAGTTTGGGTATTGCGGCGGATTTATTTATGTCGTTGTATATTGGACTTCACCAATAATGCCCGGCTGGAAATTGTCTAGATAAGTAATATATTGTATTGTATGCAGTTAATTTTTTATACACTACCAAATTGACTACCTAATATCGTCTGGAAAACTAAACGTATTTATATGCACATTGCATAGCGCCATTCAACAATTCTAGAAATTCATCCATCCACTGAAGTAGTAATAGTACATTAAAATACTTTCTTCTCATTTATAATGTAATTAAAACTACATAAATCAGCGGCCAAAATACTGTCCTTATTCTGAAGTTAAAATTGCCAGAATGCCAGTGCGCCATAATGGAGGGATCCATGAACACTCGAAGTAGAAAACTCGAAGTACGAACATTCGTAGTAGCGAACTCGAAGCTACGACTACTCGAAGCAGTGAAAACTCGTAGCAGCGAAAACTCGAAGCAGCGAA
>VYYJ01004359.1:0-13641 GCA_021029165.1 Cyphoderus albinus
AAAAATGTGGTAGATTATGCATTTACTTTCTCCCGAGTTTCCCTCAATTTCGCCACTCTATTGTGTCACAACGTTCCTTTTCTTATTAGCTATTTTTAAAATAGCAGAGTATTTCATCCTTTTACACTTCGTAGATATTCACGATATTCGCACAATACTTTTCTCTGTTTATTGTTCCCGGATAGCGGCAAAATGGTGAACTTTGCACACAAAATCATAGTATTATTGTTTAGTAGTTTGTAAGTTGTATAAATGGAATATGTGTAGCAGAGACAGAAAAGAAAGTGAAACTATGCGGGAGTCATCCATCTCCTTCTCCCTCGCTCACTCTTCTTCTCCCGTGTACATTGTCTCTTTTACGTTTTGTTTTGCATAGTTTGTTTTTCTTTCGTTTACGGCGCGATTGACTAAAAGGAGGAATCTTTTCAGAGTTTTGTGTTCAATTTATTTACCGAGAAACAGTGTCGCAGTGCTTGTCTACAACTTTTCTCTGAAAAACGAACTTCTATCACGCCACGCTTGTAGCTAACTTCAGCAATGCAATGGAAACGTACGCCGGGATGTTACTACTACTTTCCTGTTGGCTGCCGACAATATTGCATTTTCTTCCAACTGAATTTCCATTATTTGATGGAATGCAAAAGTTTTCTATATAAAACAAAGTATTTCTGTACAAGCATACATTTACAGTGTTTAGTTGCATTGCACGTTTAGCACCAAATACCATTCTCATTGTCTGAAATTTCAGTGCAATATTCTAACCGTTACTTGAAATTCAATTTGGAAATCTTTTTTTTTTCTTCATTTTTTATGAAAATAGAGAATGAATGTAAGGCATTTTAAGACGAACATGTTTTGATATGAGAACGTTGCCAATGAATGCAGATTCTTGTGCTGTAATACACACCGTATTACCGTAATACAATGTTGTANACATGCCTGGGGGGCCCCTTCTTCGAAGAGGCCCCCCCGCACCGCGTCCTTTTGCTCTCTTGACGCTACGCCCCTGAACAAGATCAAGATGTTACACCAACAAACGGCTTATGGGAAAGAAAAGAATTTATTTTTTAAAACAGTTAAACAAAACAAAAACTTGACTCTTTCCAGTATGGATTAACAAGTGAATCAGGTAGGTTTATGCCCATGAGCATCGCTCTTGCGGTGGCTGAATGGGATGCAACGCAAGGATTTAATAATAGTATTATTCAATTCCGTTTAAATTTAAAAACAGTCAAGTTTGACATCGACATCCTCGTTTAGGAAGCATTGTCACAGTATTCGCATTGTGCATGTCGAGGAAAGGGGAGGAAGCGCAACGTAATGATAATCGAAGTTTTGTTGTTTGTTACTGACACTCACTGCAAGGGGAAGCAATGTTATGGAACCGAACCAATAAACAAAATAGGATTCGCTGACTAATAAAAAAGTCAGCCTAGTCGTCGCAAGGATTACATCTGAAGGGGGAACTCAAACCGGATAAAATTTAAAATTGAAAATCGACTGACTGAAACAGAGTACCGAACAATAGACTTTATAATTTATTTTCTGCACTCAGATAATTGAAGCGTGCGTCCATGCATTAATGAATGAGGTGGAGAACAAAATCAATAAGAATGAATTAGAGTGCTTGCCATCCGCAGACATTTCTTCAAGATGCAATGCATAAATTAAAACCTCAGAGACACGCTGGAAGGGTTGCCTTTTATACATTTTATAAACCAGTCGTGCTGTGGTATTGATAATGGTGATACTGATTCTAGCACCGAAATAATAAATGTCTGCACACAATTTGATTGCCCAATGTGCTCAACTGCAAAGCAGGCTATTTATAAAGCAGTGAGAAGTCACAAAAAAGTGGAATTGAAATAAAGATGTTTTATTATATGGGACAGTTAGATGTAAGCAAAGCAAAAGTTGAAGCGTGTGGAGCACGTTAGCACAAGATATAGATATAACCCTATTAAAAGAGATTAGAAAATAATAATAACATCATAAGACAAATTGTAGTTGGATAAGACAGCAAAAGGTTGTGTGGTGGTGTCTTGGAATATACATATTACATGAGTAAATATCATATGATTTTCACCACTTGCTCCTCATTCTCCTCAGCTGAACTTGAGGGAGTCGGTAAAGTAAGTATGTAAAGTGAAGTGGGTATCTGCGCTAAGAGAGCCGCCGCAAGTCAAACTGGACCATATTTATTTGTCAGAGAGTAATGTATGAGGCCATAAGTCATCCAGCTAGGGCGGTGTGGTAGTTGGAGAATCCGTATGTACTCACAGAAGTAATAATACTGCATTTATGTTGTTTCTTTGTTAGCCTACTCAACTTGCTCAGTCTGCTTAACTTGCAATAATATGCACTCCAGCAGACTCAGAGTCTAGCTCAAGAGTGCAATTCACTGCAATAAAAATGTGCAGTTGGTGATAAAGTAGTGAAGTGGGTAAACTTCATTCAACATTTATCTCCCATACTTGAACAAAACGACGGTGTAATAACATTTCGTTTGTGCAAGTCCCCAAAAGAAAAATTACATCCTTGCGTACCCAGTTTGAAGTTGTGCCACGGGTACATCTCGGTTGTATAAAAACCGGCATTTTTGCCCAACTTGCAACTTTTCTTTTAATGGCTTTTGCATATCATCACACGCATTTTATGCACATGCCACAAGTTGCTGTGCGTAAACTCCTTCTCCCAGCCAATTTACAAGCCTCAACTTTAAGTCGAGTGTTGGTAAGCAGCCACAAAATTGAATAATCGATGCACCATTATTGTCATCATTATCAACATTAAAATGCCACAAGTAGTAATAAATAGATTTATAATGACTGCATACTCTTTCAACTAAAAAATATGTGCAGATCTTATTTATTACATTATCCTACCATGCCTTTTTCTCATTATCACATTGTTTCACACTGCCATAATTTTACACCACCTTGAGGTGAAATTCTATTAATTTTTCTTGGGCCGTAGATGCAAAAACTCAGTGTAAAAGGAGCTTTCATATTTACTCAGAATAAGAGTACAAACCACTATTAACCTGTAAGGTAGCTCCTGGTAAACAACTTATGTCCATTGACCATCATCTTCCTCTATTATAATTACAATACGGGTGTCTCATGTATCGTTTAGAACATATTTACGAACACACGTATGCACAATTCATACATAGTGGTGTGTTTGATGTTATACGTATTATTATGCAAGATGGGATTCTGGGTTTACGTAACAACTTCTAACGAAATGTATTTCCCATCTGCTGTTCTCCGAGTTCACCACTAGTAAATTTGATTCTTTCTGCTAGCAAAGAAGAGGATTAGGATAATAAGTCTGACATTTTTACCCGTCAAGTCCGCTCACTCAACCACATTACTAGAAAGCAGCAGCTCCACAGAACACCGCTACAATGGCTTTAACAATCTCGTTTCCTTTTATCCATGTATGCTCGCTAGCTGCATAAGTAAGAGAATCTAAAATGCACAATGAAGAGTATGAAAGACAACGCAGATGCAGCCAGTCACAGTCAGTAAGGCATCTAAGCTCCATGCTCTCCCAGGGGAACCGACGCAAGCATTGAGAAATTATACGGACCAATAGAATTTGTCACAACGTTCATTTCATCTGCTCTGCCATTTTTCTCGCTGAAGCATTGTTATATTGGAACATCAAAATATGAAATTCCTGATGCAAAGTATGAAACATGCATGCATTCATTAATTTATTGGTAAATTCATTGCCCGTATTTTAGCATTGCATAAATAATGTGCAGCTGAATGTATTGATACTGAAATGCACCTAATTAATGCTTAACTCTGTTACATGTTTATGATGTGAATGTGATATTTTCGTTTTATTTTTTAACTGAAGACGCAAGTTAAAATTGATGTACTGTTTCAAAGGTATTGTGTGACTATCCCTCTGATATACCTTAAATGAGATTTATCCGAGTTGTAGGAATTTAAAGAACGAATCTGACAGACAACTGATGTAACATTCACACACACGCGTAAAAAACATGTATTAATGGAATAGTTTTTTATCTAAAGTCTTGGAGCACATATCCATCACAGTCTGACAGACATAAAACATCAGTTGGTAATATTCTATCCCAGACTAAGCACATCCAAATTCAGAGTATTGAAGTTGAGAGCGAATGCACACACATTTTTATTCTATTCAACACCAACATTTCACCATTGGTACATGGTTCGTTTTGATATATTCAGATCCGTCAAAAGCCCCCATCTTCAATATTTATCAGATCATAAAGCTCAGCTTCCGCAGCAGGGAATCACTCTCGTCTTCTCCCCACTTCATCAAAAGAAACACAGAATCATTGGAGGGCTAGTTTTTCTCTCACTCTTTAAATATGCATCATGTTCATGTATGCTAGTAGTATTTCCTCCGACGATTCCAAATGTAAACCTAAACCATGATTCATCTCGTCTCCTCTCAATTTGCTACTTAGCCTTTCTTTGAATAGATGGACGATGCTCTTGATTGAACTGAAATCGGAATTAGAAATCAAATAGGGTTGATCAAGATCATACGCAAAGGAATTGAGGGAGAAAAAAGATACTAATAAATGTGCGCATCGGATGAGATTTTTTTTGGGAGAAAATTAAGGACAAGGATTTTTCTCCCAAAAATGTAGTATGATGCATTTGTTCCGAAATCAAATTTATAAAAAGGAGGAAAGAGAAGAGTCCTGTGGACTAATCACTCAAACCCACTTATGGCTTCTTTGTGTTAATACTCTTTGCGCAGGCTGGTTACAATTTGAGCAACGTTTCGATTGTGAGAACAGCAACATACAATTTTTACAGTATTGAATGGAAAAATATCTGAGGGGAAAATGAAAATGAGGCTATTGACGACAATTGTGCACGGAATGATTCCTAGAAAAAATTATATCGATTTCATGTGGCATAGCCTTCATCCAACTCGAAAATCTACGATTGCGAACCAACCACAGCAGTCTCTCTGCCACTTTGTTTGTATACTGCTGAGCTTTTGTGCATCATCTTGACAGCTTTTTCGTCAGACAATATATTTTCATTTCCTCCGGATTTGGGATAAAGAGGAGAGAGGGAAGGCACAAAGATACCACGATGAGTAGTGCAGTGATGCAGCAAGTAGGAAAAATGAATTCTTTCCAGTTTTTTGCCTTATTTTTTATTTACACATTTATCAAAGGCATCACTTTAGCTCGATGCAATGGTTACCGGATAGTCACGGTTTTGTGACCGATGAAACCATGCAAGCATGCCCTATGCCGAATGGTGATTAGTGATTATAATTTTGTTTAACAAGATTCCATTTAGCTTTGAGATAAATGCTAGTGTAAAAGGCACGACACAGTTTCCCAAACATATTATCAAAAATGCATAAAACTCCAATTCCAATATAGTTCGATTATTCTAAATGTAATCCTTTCATTTAGAATAGTCAATTGTGAACTTAACAATTGTTGAACTGAATATTACTATTCCATAATGCGCATAATTCTTTTGCAATTACGTTATTTACTACTAAACTAAAGTAATGATTGGTGTAAGTATTTATTTCACTGAATTTTCATAAATTGGTCGTTTTCCTTTCATTCCATTTTTTCCAGCAATAATTTTCTTGTCTCTGGTTCGCAGCGGTTGGTAAGCTTGGTAGAGAGATAAGAGAAACAATGCCCTAAAACACTATTCTCCACAGTACACATTTTTTGTGGTTGGGTTCTTCTTGTTCTATCCTTTCCTGACAGTCACTCTTTTTTATCCAGGAATGTCTACTCTCTCTTCGCCTGCCACACAGAATTCTCTTCGATATCAGTCAACAGCACAATAGCAGTACATCAAACACAGTAGACAGATCCAGATCAAAGGAAAGAAAATTGTAGTCGCAAATAGACCGCATCACAACTGCGTTCTTGATAATACCGTTCGTTGCATGGCTATGAGCGAATGAAGCGGTCGTATTTTATGAAAGTAAGGGAAATACGCGGAGAAGGCATTGTGAAATGAATACAATTGACAATGGGGTGGTTGGTGTGGCAAAGAATAAAAAAGCTGCCAAGCGCACAACAATCCATGTATTTGTAGATTATGCACACAGTAAGACTTTCTGCCACAATATAATATATGGAGCTTTTATGTTTTTTGCCCAACTCGCTCAATGCTTTCATAAATAAATATAAACGAAGAAGAGAAAAAATCCCATGCCGAGTTTCTCGATCTCTCGATCTTATTTTGTGAATGCCACACACTTCTCGCCCAAAAAGGGCAGAACACTGAGCAGTGAAAATCGTGGACAAGTGAAACTGCCTGTTCTCTGCTGCTCTCTTCGTTCGACGTTCTTCATAAGTAAACCTATCACTTTTATTATATTTTTATAGGTATCGTACGGTATAATAATCGAAATGAAAAGGATGGTAAAAGAGAAAATGGATGACGATCGAGTAAACCGAATCTATTTTTCCTGGAAAGGAAAGCGAGAATTTCTAAGAGGAAATGGCAATAGTATCGTGTAGGGTCTGACGTAATCTTTTTGATATGACACGGAGCGAATGTGCGTTCAGAGGACATTGTGGAGTCGTCGGAAACTGTTGCCGGGCTGGCAACTTTGAATGAAGCTCCCCGAAAAATGAAGAGAGAAAGAGCGTCTTTATTTCATTAAAATTCGATTCGGTTTGAGCCGATGGATCTACTAGAGGGAAGAGAAAAATGAGAGAAAATCACATCATCTCAAATCATATCACCAAGAGACTTGAAAAGGAATGATGATCATGATGATAAAGTGGGAATAGATGTAAGCAAGAATTGTACACAAAAGCTAGAGAAAAGTGGAAAGCTGTGCCTTGTATTAAATATGTAAGAAGGGCAGATTTTGGAGACTGAGAAAGATGTACACGCATGTAACATATCTTCCCTCGAGGGATCATCTCATCTTTTCAAAGATGTTTTTTTCTTACAAAAAATTTAGTTTTTGTTTAGTGAATGACAATCGCTTCTGAGTTGGCTCTGCGATGAATATTTCACATCAAAAGGATGAAAACGATTGACAAAAATACGTGTAACGGATTCTATAATAGACAAAGTCAATTGTATTATGTGATTACACACGCATTACTTGCACTTTGAATATTCATGAGAACTAGAAACTCTTTAAAAGAGTACTTGAACTTGCAGAAGAGAATCAGCATAAATTTAGACAAAAAAAAATCTTGGAAGCGACCCGGGAACATCTTTAACCCTGATCTTCAAACCATAATTTGCGTGCAGTGCTTTTGCATTGAAAAACTTTTTCAACCGGCACGGTCCGAATTAATTATGTATGCCTTCTAAATGATCAATTAGCCACACCGTTTCAAAGTGTGAAGGATATTTTTGAAGTTTGAACACTCTCACATTATTTAAAGGGCAACCATATGAATAACCCCTAGTATAAAAGTAGGTAGTTATTAATTTAAAATAGCCTAATAAATAAACAAAAGAGTTGGCAACGTCCTTTTGAGTGCAAAAAAGACATACATAGATACTTGAAAAATCATTGGTTATTCACACAACGTGCGTTCGCACATTCCATTTCATTTTAAAGTACTCTGCAAACAATTAAATGACGCTTTCAATGCAGCAACCTAAGTTAGCACAACTAAACTAGCTTTGCGTAGTGCAACTCTTGAGATACGTTCTTTAGTATGATGAACGACCATAGTTTAGAGTTTGAACTGAAGCGGAAAGTCGGCAGGGTTGCTTGTAGTGCATTTGCGATTTGATATAATCAACTGGTTTTAGGTATTCGAGATTCTTGCTCAAATAATAAGGTCTTAACATGATACACATTCCGAATAATATTAATCATATTCGAAATTTGAACTATCAGACAGAGAACGGGAGCAAAAAGGAATTGCGAAGGGAAATGTGATGCAGCAGGAAAGAGACCGACTATCACATCACTAGAAAGATTCGGCGACTGGAAGCCAAGAAAATCAGAGGAAAAGAGGAGAAGGCTGGTTCTGCTTTTCCCGTCTCCACGTCTCGACACACGCGGCTGTTGTTACTATCTGTGACTGGCATGGCATTTTTGGCTCGTCGCTTCAGCTGCCACCAGCCTGTCGTATTCAAATGCAATGTGAGAAGAGAGAGGAGACGAGGAAAGACGAGGAAGGAGGAAGGAAGCAAGAGTTGAAAAGAGAAGAATAAGAGAGGCAGCAATAAATCTGCCAATCTATCAGCTCAAACTTGAAAATATATTCAACCCTTGGGGAAAGGGAAAGTTGTGTGTGTCTTTTCCACGTGATTTTACATATTAATAGAAGCAAGAGGACCATACATACATTCCTCTGCTACTTTTAAGTGTACTACACAAAGAAGATGAGATGAAAGATGCATCCTTCACTTAGACTACATGCACAGAAGCTTTTTCCTATTTCTCTTTATACGTTCTGTAATGTTGCTCCTTTGTAGTTGTTATCTATCGCTATCAGTATCGAGGGCGAACGGCGAACGGAGGAAGAAGGAAAGGAAGAAGGAATATTGGAAACTCGTTCTAGTACACATCACAGCGTGTCAACTCGTCGTCTTCGTCGTCCCTCTCTTACGTGCGTTGGATGTTGGTGCGACATTTTCAGAGGCTGACATTGCATTACATATGGTGATATTTAGATATGTCTGTCGTCGTAACCTACTCTCACCAGGTCGAAATGAAATGACACGGATAAATATTGGTGCAGATGTTTAAAAGAATACAGAAAGTAAGCAACGCAACGCGCTCTTTCCTTTTAGCCTTTTGTGTGTGCTAGCGCTATAAGTGTAAATTTTATGTGTACCTTGAGTACTATCACTAAACAAACAGGATTTTTCATTGGGTGCTATTTTTACTAAAGGAACATAGATACATACAGCAGCATCGTATCTCTCTAAAAATGGGATTCCCTTCTTGCTTCGTCACTCACTCACGCTATCCGTTTTTTTTGGCTTATTGCTCCTGCTTCACAACTGTGTGGGGACACATCCACACAGTTTAATGAAAATGTCCAATTGGACAGCTGAACAAGACCAATCTCGAATTAAAATCTAGCATGAATCTACGCTTCATAACATCAGCAGGAAACCTGAGCTTCCTGTTTGAACATTCCAACTTGCAGATGCTTCACGGAAAACTGATAAAGACTTTTGCGTACCTTCTATTTTGTTTATCTTTCTCCCCGAAAATCTTGAGAATTATCAATCCGATTATTTGAACTCCGGCTTTGAGACGAATCTGTAACAAAAAAACATCTATGTTTAAAAATAAAGCATACATAACAATTTGTACGACAAGAAAACTGTTTTCCAAAACTTTTAAATCTTTTAAACAATAGCCTAACTTAATTAAATAGTAAGCTTATATAACCCGCAATGAATTTTACTCCAATACTTAAATGAGTAATATTTTGTTAATGGCCAAATTTTTGTATAAAGAGCTCATAATAGGCTTCTTCAAGGTTTTGTTTCTTTGGTTGTAGTGGCGTGCTGTGTCAACATGAAATGAAAACCGGGTCATCTCGGCAACTGCAGGACAACATTATTGCAGTCATGCATGTGTATTTAAAAGGCGGCTTTTGTGAAAGGAAAATGCAAGGAGGATCACATCTCTAACGATAGCATCATCATCAAGTAGAAAAGGTCATTGTTGGGCAACACAAGTTTTTTTCTCTTTTTCCATTTTATTTTACCACTTCACAACATCAAACCAACAATTCGAATGAACACCTCAATGTTTTTAATTATTTCGTTCTTTTTTACTTATTACAGGTGCTGGCTCACCCTGCCAGAAGATGACAGCTAAAACCTCCATAATTTTTGTAGAAACAAAACAATGCACAACCAACATGCATTTGTCCATTCACATGAACGGTGGTGCATTAGATGCTGTCGTCAGTTTTACGCAGTTGTATGATATACAATGTTTAAGAAGTAAACTATTTCAAAACAGATAAATAATATGTACCCACAAACAGGTAGAAATATGAAAAAAAAACATTCGTATAAATAAGATATATTAAGCGTAATTACATTATTCACGTATAAGAAAAAAGTGCGTTCTGTTAGAAAGTGATATACTAGAAGATGATATGAAATTGTTTCATAATTGTATAGGAAAAAGGCTGGATATTGTATAAAATTCCTGATGTAAACCATTCCTCGCTTGGGTTTATGAAAACTACAAAAATCGTAAATAAAAATAAGTAGCAACAGTAGTTACAAACGAGTAAAAGCTAACTGATCGTTTTGTACTTTATTGTGGTACATTGGTAATATTTTAAACCCTTGTACCATTATTACAACATAGTAACTTAATACGAATTCATTGAAATACTTTTGTACGTACTACGCGCTCACACAAAGGACAAGCTACAGCGGGCATGGAGAAGTGTGGATATCTGTCTACCGTCAATGATTACGTGTATTATTGGGTATGTGTATTTGTGAATGTGCATTTAAGTCATCTTGGCCTAGTGGTGGTAAAAGCATTATTATTGTGAGGTAAAGAACTCCAAGTCACGTCAAGTCAAGGTTGAAACCTGTGAGAAATTTATGGCCGACTTTTCCAAAACGTGAAGAGAAGAAAAGAAAAGCCGATGGTGGTGCGGTGGTAATAGTGGGAAGGCACATTTAATATATTTGTATACTACTTTTTATCATGATTATGCGTTTGTGCATTGCTCTTGCTGCCTGAGAGGCGTAGGTACATCGCTATTATAGAAATTTTATAGAAGAATATCAAGAGCAGAGCAGCAGGAGCAGCAAGTCAGAATTGAGGGAAACGGATGAGAGAAGAGAAAAAAGGAAGAGAAAAGAAAAGCCTCTGAGATCAACGAACAGTCAACATCTCGGATTAACATTTTCATGCGTGAACCTCTTTTTCCTTATCTACCCACCTTGTCGTATATTTAGTTTTTTAAGCAGGAAAAAAAGCATGACTTTTCCGACGGACAGGAACACATGAAAGAAAAAGGAAATGAAATTGTTTAGGTTTAAATGGATTTTTGATAGTTAATTTTTGAGCACGTCAAGCAAGTGTCGGTTAATGAAAATGAGAGGTAAAACTCATTCCGATGGTTTGCGTCTATAGCGTAACCGTAACTGTAAACCTTGCATGCCCAGTTTTAAAAATCTTTTAGTACAAAGATGATAAATGCACACATCTTCGTAATACTCCGCCGAGATCCATTTTTATATTTAATTCGAAGGCGCACATTGTTGTAATGCCTAGGTATATAATTTGTATCAAATCAGATTTCTTGTGATCTGGGCCGATTTAGATTTTTTAAAATATAATGTCTACGGCGCAGGAATCAGAGAGCCGACGGAGTACCCAAAATTTGGAAGCATCGTCTACGTCTCTGTTACTATCATTTACACACAAAGAGTTTTTTAACGTTTCTGATGGTGCGGCTGGTATGTGCTCGCTCGCTCATGGGGAGTACATCGCCAAGCAAGTAGTTAGTACTAATAGTAAGCAGTTGATAGTGTAAGTGTGGAGCGCAAACTACAATAATGGCAATTTATCATACATCGATATCAGTCTATTCTTGATATGTGTGTGCTTTGCTAACTTAACTTGTTCGCCAACTCAGTCAAGATCATGCCTCTCATATTTTGTAAAAAATGATTTATGGGACCATATGTAAATTCAAAAAAATTGTGTTCGTTGGTCGGTGGCTTTTCTCTACTAGATCATATATTAATGCACGTTATCGCTTTACAATACTGTTATGTTATGCACGTTCGCTGGTATGTTTAAATATTTGGTGAGGTACGTTGTGCGGCGACGAAAAAGTGTATAAGAAAAAATGTACCTCTTTGTACGCTTAACCTGTTAGCTTTTTTTGGACAGAATGATGACTATGTAAGTTCATCATCACGCACAGCAGACTGCTTTTGAAAGTCATGAAAGCAGGCGAACATGATTCCGTCCAAACAGACTTCGCAATAGATTATGTTGATTATCATCAGAGTACAAAGAATGAAATGGATTAACTTTATTCAAGCAAAATGACTCAAACACTAGCAACACGTGTGCAGCTCCTGCATAAAATCCAATATTCATATAAATAATGAAAAGAAAACAATGACGTTTTTGGTTACCTCCACAAAGTAGTGATAAGTGATAATATATATTTGTGCAAAATTATACGAATAATTTGTACGTCAAACATAGTTGAATCCAATCATCTTAGCTAAAAGTTGTTCGTAAACTACATGATTTTCAGCAACAGAAAACTGCGCGCTATAATAATAATAATAATAATAATAATTTACCAGCGATGAGAGAGACCTGCACTTCAGAACGGGGTAAAGTTATGCAAGTTGCAATGTGAAACAAAACAAGCGAAGATGATAGCATTTGCAACTTGTTGAGTACAAAGAATAGTATTAAGAAGGACACGAGAAAGATTAAATATATATGACAAACATGTGTTGTTTAAACGTTTGCATTCAAGCGTTAGTGACGCATCATAAACTGGCTGGTCGTAGTGTGCAAAAGAATAGTTGCAAGAGTAACGTTACTCGTGCAAGTACATTCATTACCTAATTCTTTTTGCACTTGACAGTTTTATCACCCAAACAAACCAGAATGCCAACGTCCATGCCTTATGACAAAGGAAACCAGATTACCCGACAATCTACGATGTCGTTTTGGTCATTAAGAGAAAATTTATATTTAACAGATGATGAGACACAAGAGAAGAAAAAAATCAACCACCTGCAACTGCAAAATGTGTACGCAATTATTGCTTCTGTCAATAATGTTTATAGCTTTTTCAACTGCTTGTGCAGTTTTCGCTAACTCGACATTGTCAACATTTAAACTTTAATGATAATCAAGTTTGTGACTAAAGAATTTAGAACAGATTTTAACGTTCTGCGTCGTATGTTAGCAAGAATTACCTTTAATTAATGTGCATATGGCATGTATACGTACCTTTTCAAAAGCAAATGAAATGATGATGAATTGAAGATAACATTTTTTCCAATTCGAACAGCAATCTTCGATATGCAAATCATGGTACTATCCTAACCAAACTTAATTTATAGAATTTACTTCGCATATTTAAGTATTACTTGCAATATTGTGCAAAGAAAGATTTGCAATGACTATATATCTATGACTGTATACTTACAACTGTTTGTTTAGAGAGTCCAGTGCTTGAGTTTTTTTGTATATGTAGTACATATAAGAGGCTTCGAAAAAATAAATATATTTTCTAACTGTAGTTTGAGTTTGGTAAATGTAATACTGTTTAATGCCGTCGGAAATTGAATCAAAATATAATCAAATTAATGGACCAGTGGACCACCTAGAAGCAAAAGAAGTACCGAATATAGCATATTCAATACATCCTTTCATGGTTTTACACTCATTTTTTGAGCCAGCATCATATTTTTAGAGAAATATTGCTTTGAAATATCCACCTAATTTCTACGTGCGTACCTTATTTTTTATGAATTTATGACAATGATCTTTAAATTGTTGTTTTTGTCTCCCTTCCTTCCAGGACTCATTCTGTGTATTTGTGTTATTTTCAGGAAAACAGCCTTTCGAAATAAGACGAGAGATGTGCTCATAGAATCACGCAGCGGTGGCACACACACGTAGCTA
>VYYJ01004360.1:0-13633 GCA_021029165.1 Cyphoderus albinus
GTTCCGTATTAGTCAGACGGAGTGATAAATGCCTATGCTGCGCTAGTTGTCACACCCTCCTTGTTCAAAATAAAAATGTCGTTTTTCTCTTCTTGTTGGAAGCACAGATTTCCCTTTTCCGTTGCTCCCATCGTCCTTCTAATTTTGACCGTAGAACGCTAGCGACAGAGCTTGTTGAAAATAGAGGCGGTGGCATTTCTCTTGGCAGTGGTCAATAAGAGGAACGGGCAGTACTTAATGAGTGAAACAGTCACAAGACAACAACAGAATTACGCATTCTCTTGACGCTGCTTACTTTTTGATAGACCATAGTTTGTTCATTTTATACTACAATCAAACGTGTTTCATATCTTTTGCTTTCTCTCTTGCTATGTGTGTGTGTGTCTCCAATGAGAATGATGGAACACAGTTTAACAAAAGGATTAAATCCTTATGATTGTATTTTTCTGTAAGGAACAGGCAGTAAAACTGAAATTCTTTCACTGGAATGTTTTTTACTTCAATAAAACATTTCTTTAAAAAAAGTTCGGTGTACACCGCACAGCAATGTTATTCTTCATGTTCATCTGCTTAAGAAAAGAAAAGGCGTCCACGTCCACGTCGTATGCTGGAGTAAGTAGGAAAGGGGAGGCTCATAAAAATCCTTTTGTCAAAAATTGCAATTGAAAAAAGCAAAAGCCTTAATCTTCTTCCATCCTTTCTTCTGGCTAGCTTTTTACTATTATTCTTTCCTTGGGAGTGTGGAAAGAAACCTAACGAGTAAGAGCGACGCGAAAGCGTGATACACACTGCTGCTGACGAAATGCTATAAAAAGAGCTTGAGAAAGTAGAAGGAGGGTGATGTTAGGGGTCTGGTGCGCATTTGGTATTAACATTTCCATACCAAAGTTGTGTTGATCACTTACTCTAATACGTTGGTTTCCGATGCATGTTTCTTCACTCATCTCCTTCTTACGAAATCGTAGTCAAGTCTCTACGACTTGGAAAGAGAGAGCGAGAGTAAGCAACAGAACAATAGTTCTATTGAGAATGAGTTACCCAAACGTCCCATGTAATTTTTCCTTTCTCATTCTCTCTTACCAGTCGGTTATTTTTTGGTGAAAGAGATTTCCGGCCAGACAAGCTCCTGATACATCAAATCATCATCGTCATCATCTTATAACAATATCTTTTCCGTTACACATTCCACAAACGTATGTTTTCATCTATGTTTAACGATGAAGAGGATGATGATGATTACAGGAATACACATTTTTGGTTCGCTTTTACCACCCTCATATATTTATGTGTGTGCAATGTAATGTCCATGGGTAAGTTCGGGTTCACAATTTCTCACAAACAGATTATATATCCTTGTGCGCTACACCCGAAGAAAGGAAGAATGGATGGAGTGTTTCACTTTGTCCTTTTATGTGTGTCCGCTTACATATATCACATATATTATGTGTTTGTGCACTTGCACAATCTGAGGTTTTATTCTCTCCAGGACACTACTGCGATTGCTACACACGTCTTTCTACTTATATACTTTCCTTTCTTCAACCATAATACATAGATTACAAGGGCAGGCTTGAATTCTCTATTTCTTCGGCTTTCTTATCCCATTCTAAATCTAGCGAGAAAGCCTATCTTGACTGATACGGAACTACTAAAGGACATAAATATGTGGCCACTCTTGCAGCAGTGATAGAGTATTTTACGTGAGCTGAGATTTAATGAGCTGGCTCACTTTAGAAATGAATTGGAGAGAAACGTAGATGTAGTTTCTGTGTAGTCCATGGAGAAGGAGGATGCTTTCGTAAATGGAAGAATTTTGCCCAGTACCCAGTAGAAGTAAGAAACAGCATCTCAATTTCTTTTTTGTGTACGGAAAACTCGGTTCGGGGGAGTAAAAAGGTAGTGAAGTACAGATGAAAGAAATTGGTCTGTGGTATGTTACTTTATTATTTTTTGGATTGTAAAAATGAGTGAGTGGGTGAACCAATAGAAGTGTCTCTTGTCATTGATACAGCCTTGTGCTTAATACTTTAGTTTCATTACAAATTGTTCATTATTTTCTATAAATTATCTAAATCCCACATACGGCCAGTGTCATTGCTACAATCTAACCATGTATCTTCTAAAAGCGTTACGAAACAAATGTCTATGTAAAAAGGTAACGCAGGGACAAGGACATTGTCAGAATGAATAAATGGATGCATCCAACAAGATGTGTGCATTATGAAGATAAGAGAAAAATGGTAAAGCCAAGCTCTTCAACACTTTATTTATCTAACCCCTCTTGGACGAAAGAAGCTTACTCTAGTTTCCTAGTGTTATTCTAGCCGGAAATAATACATACAACTAGGGCGTGAACTACCCTCCGGTTAAAAACTGGCTTCCCGAATACAAAGACAAAACAGTGTTTATAATTCTGGTGGTAAGATTACCGTACTATATTATATACCACTAAACAGATTGTCGCAGTCTTGGTAAACATTTTTTGGTGATTTTATCAGGCAAACTTTGGTGGTTTCTTGTCCCACTGGTGTAAGCTGGTCTGATTTTAATCAAACAGGTGTGTGTTGTAAACTAAAATCATTTTAATTGATCATGATTACAAGTATTATTTTTATTAATAGAGTTTCTACAATAGATTGGCAATGTCCATTGGATCAATTTAGGAAATATAAATTATCACAACCTTGCAATAGAATCAATTGCAATAAAATAATATATTGCATCCTTCGTTTGTTCAGTGGTATGTTCACATAACCGAAATAAAACACCTTACCATTTCTCTCTTTTAAACAATTATAATATTTCAACTTGTAAAGAGCAGAGAAAAATACAGTGGGTGGTTATGAATTTAAGCCGTTCTCTTTGGAAGAATAACAGTAAAAGTGGTTGCCACATTGAATCAATGATTTTAATTTATAGTCTTGACATTACACAGGAATAAATGGGAAGTAAAAGTAAGCAATGGCTTTTACCTGTCGTAACATCGAACCTACAGTTACAAAGAAAATAATAATAATATATCATACTAAACACTTTGTGAAGCTTCCCTTCCCAATACATTCTCAGCCATTGTAGGTTATACAGCTTGAATATTTACACTCCATAATTTTGCTACTCCTCGGATTTTAGTAAAGTTGCATTTAACTTTTTCGCGTCTGAACCATCTTATATTTCCAGCTAACATCATTTGATTCATTTTGATACTGAATTTTTACCACCTGCACATTGATCACAAGGTCCTTAAAGTCAATGACAATGTTAAATCAGTAAACACGAAAGAAAAACGCCTTAGTTGTACCTGTTGAGATTAAAATGCTACTCCGTTCAGTTCATTTACTTGAAAAGTTAATCACATACCCAAACGACTTTGGTGAGATTCACAAAGAGAATAAAGATCTCGAATCGCTTGGATGCTCCTCAAAAGTGGAATAAACAATTATGCATTGTATATCGCTTTGATCTTCTCTAACTGAATTGAAATGTGCCAGGTTGAGATGTGCGAAATGATTTTCTCGTTATCATGGCCAAAGCACTATTTTCGGAAGACAACAGAAGAAAATATTATCTTCCCATTACGTTATGATGTAATTATTCTTACAGCCTGTACTGACTGTTTACATAACATTTTAAAAACGTACTCCACAAGCATTTTCTTTGAAATGGAACATTCATGGAGAAGAAAAATATAACCACCTAGTACACGCTGCTTTCCCTTGCACCTACAGTCTGTCCGTGAGAATTACGCATTACGGAGGTAAATAAAATGTGTGTGAAGCAGCAAGTGGGAAAGATTGAAGTACTTTGACTACTTGCATTAAAGCAAGAGTTTGGAAAGCAAATGATAAAATGCAGAAAGAGTAGGTACAGTGCTCCATTCCACAGTTGTAGTACCATCGCAGTAGTCCATTTTGTTGCCTAAATTGCTCCTTCTCTCGGTTTTGGTCGCTGAGGTGTCATTAATTCCTGAGAAGTAAGATTTTCAGATTCTCCCAATGACATTGCACACATACATTTTCCACGTCCATATATCGTATAAATGGTTAGTTTCCCAGAATCCCCATTGTATCCCTCTTGCTGAAACTGGATAAGGGTATAAAGTAGTGCAGAGTTCAGACGTTGTATCGAATCACAATTCCTCTTTTAACTTATCTCCACCTCATTTAATCACAGGGTTCCAAGATCTGCCACCACACACTTCTTTCTCCAAGACACTTTTGGCTAAATAGGTAAGTAACTCTAAAGTTGAGAACTTTTCTTCGAGTTCTTACCTCAACCTGTAAACATCTAATATCGTTCTGGGTACAGAAATGTTATCTTATTATTTTTCGTTACCTGGTTGGGTGTGCCACTGCAGTATCAAGAATGCAAAGCATACCTAGGTATAATATAGCTTTCACTCCGTTCTCATTATCTTATACTGGTAGAAGGATGTGTCTGCAGGAACTGGAAAGAAGACAGGATAATAAAATTTCAGAACACAACCGACACGTAGGCTCGACACACTGTGCGAGTCGACCTGAACTGTGAAAAGTAACAAAATGGCTGAGTTGCTATTAATCTTTGCTCTTCGCTTTTGTCACAATCACAATAATATTGTATTTACGGGTGGCTTGAAACTAGAGAGAAGCATTGTTCAGAGCAAAAGCATTTCGTAAGGAAAAGGTGAAAAAGTGTTTTATGTTCGTATAAACTCAACCACAAGATGGGGGACGTGGTTAAAGTTGAACTAAAAGACGTGGTTAGCTTATAAGAATCCGTAAACTCAGAATAAAATAAGAACTTAAGTGTTACAATTTGTGCATTTTATATCTATATTCTTCTGTCTCTGCGTTCTTTACCTACAGTAAAAATGTCTCGAGAAAATAGACTCGGAGTCTGGATGGATTCACAATTTTTGGTTACTAACACTGCAGGGTAAAAGATTTGGAACAAGGGATTTTTGCCATTATGGTATCGCCGTTATCTTTCGTTGCTTGCATTCAACCGATTCACTCTAGGATTTCTCTGGTTTACATTATTTCTCAAGAATGCCATTTCGTTATTTAAAAACAAACACAATACCTGCAAAACACGCACGCATCGAATTTCACCCCCAAGGGAAATAAATGAACAAGTGGAAAAATACATTCAAGTGTATTTTTTAAAAACATTTCTATCATTTTGTGGAATGTGTAAGATAGAGAGAAAGAAAAACAATAGACATCGCTCAGTCATGTGTACATAATATAAATAACATTGAAGGATGGATTACAGATACATGCTTTTACAATTTTTATTTTCTCCTTTCTCTCTTTTTTACAAAAGATCAAGCGTCTACTCTTTTCTATCTGCATACTCTTACTTCATCTTTTATTTTACACACTTTCTCACTCCCCAATTTTTTCTATAAATTCCGCCCGACCGTAAATCTCCAAACGAAAAAACCTCACAACCACTTTATAAAATTTTATTAAGCTGCCTGTGGTAAAAACCTAGTTATCTATCTATGTATTTTCGTGGAGTTTTTTGTAAAGGGCAGCAGCTCTTTATATTCCGTTTATTACGTCATACTTTGCTACAAATTACAAAGTAGATTAAAAGAGTCAGTTGATTTTAAAACGTCTCGTAGAGCACTTCTCACTGCCTCATTCAATGCAGATGGAGTTTTAGAATGTGAGAGACAAAACAATTCATTTATTCTTTGGTTATACTCTAATACGACGCTACTTTTCTCATTAGTGGGAAGAGTGAATGCATTTATATCTGTGGGTTACATGAAAGTGTACTTATTGCATTGCAGAATGACTTCTGGCAGAGAGGGAAAGAAACAGGAAAAAAGTTTTGCCCTACCTTTTGTCTTGTACTTTGTGCTTTCTTCTTGCATTTTATTTTCTTCCTTTCCTCAACCGAGAAAGGTTGCTTCATGTACAGCTTCTCTTTTTAGACAAGCTCACTCAAACAAGTTAAGACTAAGACCGTTATCCTTTGATCTCATAAAGTGAAAAAGAAACAGTTTCAATAAGCGCATTCGGGGAAAGTGAAAGCGAGGCATATTGGTTGCTACACACATTACAACAGCTCTGCATTTTACGAGGAGAAAGTTCAGTACACATGAGTGCTTCTGCTACTGTTATAATAAAGGGAAAGTGGCAAATATCAGAATAGGGGTTAAAGGCCATACGGACATAAGACGTTAATACAAAGGCGAGTGAATTTTTGGTGCCGTTCACTGTCTGTGTAGTCTGCGTGTCTGTGAATCCTGTAACCACAACTTCCCCTTTTCATAATTTTTTAGACTGAAATCAGATGTTACAACTAAAGTTTAAAATTAACTCGCTGCAAAAATTTAATGCAACAAATTACCCGAAAACATTTTTTTATAAAACTGAGGCATTGAGCAAGTGCGTACTATTGTCTGTTTCCGGAATTATCATACAAAGCTGAAATGGCTCGAATGAAGGCTCGAAGAATATCGTATCTACCCTTCGCTTTCAGTTTGTCACCTTTGGTACAATTTTACATAGTGTCGGACTGGGTTTAAACTTTAAATGAATTATGAGATGGGGTGAAATTTAAAGGATCATAATCCAAAAAGCGTCACTTAATAATTCATATTTTGTCGTGCACCTACTTTCCGTCTTTCCCTAAAACCCCAAAAAAAGTAAAAAATGGGACATGGAACGAAAGAAATTGCGAAGGATGATTTGAGGGAGTGGAAAAATAGAAGATGTAAGAAAAGAAAGTACTTCTCTCGTCTACGATAAAATTTCAGCTTAATGGCTAAAGGGTGAAATTACTACCCGTCTGTGCTATTACGAAATGTTCAATGTTTCGGGAATACATTCTCACATTGTAATCATCTTGCGTATTAAGTTTATATCATTATATTACTTCATACTGTACACATATATTTTCATTGCTTTCAGGAAATATTTCATTGCTATACAAAGGTGAAATATACGTAAACTGATAACAATCTTCATTTAATTTAGAAATATTAAATAACGTTCATCTGCTAAGAAATTCTCAACTTACCCCAGTTTTCATGCTTGAAGGCCATTAAGCGATAAGTTTTTAAAGAGATTTTTATTGATCTTTTTATATACCATTGCTTACTCATCCATATAGAGGGTAAGGATCCGAAAAACAAACATTTGATTGATTTCCAAAAACTGCGTGCTTCCACCTTTAGCTGCAAGTTGCAAATGTTTATTTCTGAAACACAGCGTGTTCTGCAACTGGTCAAGTTGAAGTAAATAAAACGTGAGCGTGAGAAAATATGCAACTGGTTTCGTGTACTGATTTTGGGGAAATGGTTTTTGGGTGATTTCTCTTTCTATTAAAAGTATCGAAAATTTTCGAGTTTGTCTATTTTTCGGTTAGTTTCTTGTGGCTGTATGGCTGCTCAGTTCAATTGTTGCTTTGAATTATGGTCTGTTTATTGGAGTAATGAATTACTTTTAAAAGATTCTAGAGAAACGGTTAAGTTAATGAAAGCTTGGCTGGCTTAGTCTTCTTAACACTGCAACGAGAAAAGTTCCAAAATATCATGCGCGGTACTTTGGCAAGCAAATAAATCATATTAGCTAAACTGAAAAGGGGAAACCTTTGGCCAACAAACTTTTGCTGTCACTATTAAAATTTATTGGTATACTTTCCGTTATATTTTAGTCAAATTTTGCTTCCTTTTATGATTAGTTTCAAACAAGATGATGTCTAAGGTCTGTACAATCAACTTCAAAATGCATCTTTTGTATAAACCTGGCCGTATGAAGACGCTTTATAAAAACTATAGACATTTTGAATATTATTGACTTCGGTTTTATACATTTTCTGAGTTTTATGCTATTTTAGATTACATACATTGCGCTGTGTGTTGTACGCCCATTGATAATACTCTCCTCTGATACAAACAAGCCCGAATTTTTGTTTTGCAATTCTTTAACTCTAATCTGGACACGACACACCGCCTATATAACTTTGAATTTAGGAACTAACCTTTATCATCGTTTGAATATTTTTGTATCAAGGGAGAATCCATCATTTGCCAATACGTCTAATGCATTACTTAATGAGAAACAATTCGGAGAAACAAATTATAATTGCTTAAAACACAATTTCTCGTGAATTTGCTTCAAAAACAAGTAATCATAATTTACGGAGCTAATGGTCAAATATTTGTCTTAACACTCATTCAGGAATCACACAAGGCACAAGAGCTACAGAACGATGATTTCTAGGAAGTAATTAAATGCTGCTGCAAAATTCACTGAGGACCATGCTCATGCAATCATGTGGGCAGGTAATAATTTCAAAGAAAATACAAACGGGTTCATTATGAGAAACTGAGTAAAATAAGATTTGAACAAAATGCATTTTACGTCCACATTGAGCATCTTTTACGTAATTTATATAAGGTTGCTATTGCAGGGCTGCAAAGTTTGCAACACCTTTTTGTTTAACGGGGACACATTCCAGTATTTCAGTAAAATTCTCAACATTACGTAGTGTTTGTTTGAGACATAATTAATACTAATTTGTGATTTGTCGCCAGCAAGATTAAGTTATTAATCTGTTTCAAGCATACTCTTTGAACTCTTTAAATATTTTAATTGGCTGATATACTGTGTACTATTTGTAATTCTACTTCACAACTACAAGTGTAGTGGTAGTGTGGTGCCGCGTTATAGTGTAAACTTTGTATAACGTAACCTGGTACATTTTGTGTGGCGTAAATATTCCGTCCGTAAATGTTTTGTTTATTTGTGGCACGATACGCAGGTCTTTAATTTCATTACCATATTACAACATTCCGGCTATTATATCAAGCTGTGCTTATTATTTTTGTACCGAATAGTGATGAATTGGCTTGACATGACGGAGATGAAAAAATATTTGAGTAAATAAATATGAGGAGGTATCATCATCTACTAAGAAGGAATAAAATACGAGACAGAAACTGCTTTGAATGTTTGAATTGAAATGAAGATTGCAGACACCATTTTCATGGAATAGATGGATGGATGAATCGCTGGTGGCAGGGAGGATGGATGAGGCTATTAAGAGCTGGTATGTGGTATTGACACTTATCTATCTAGCTCAACCAAAAGAACTTTTGACTCTAGTCGAGGCCAGATTATTACAAATACTTCATATATAATATATTGGTACTCCGTTAAAGTATTATGTGTAATTTCAAATGTAGATATTTTCTTGTAGGAAAATGGAGAATTATTAGGCCTACATAAGACGTCAATTTTGTTTACAACTGCTTGGTGCATTCCTTTCAAGCAGAAGAGATTTTATGAAAAGTATATGATAATATACTATTTTTGTACGCCTGTGATGTCTACACGCTTTATATTCAGCATTTTCTTTCTGACAAACAACTGACATATAAAATCTATGTATAATCTATATATTGCAAAGAAACTTAATTAAATGTTTAATACAGACGTAGAAATCAAGACGTGGATAATAATATTAAAAAGTTGAATGCATGAACTTAGGTTATTGGTCCGATGGCTAGTGAGAAACTCAATGTTGCAAATGTATCAGAAGTATTTAGTAAAACGATCTGATTTCCAAAGTGGGGATCTACTTGATATTTTAGTCCTTTCATTGGTGGAGGCTTACGAAATTATTAATTTTAAATAAATACTAAAATAGAACAGCTTTACTTCTACAAACAATTTACAGTGTACCACTTCCTATGTGAGTCTAGAATAACGGGAGCACGACTACGAAACTTTTGAGGAACAAAAGCTCCACGCACTACTGTCAAAATGAGTGACTACGTTGCAAAAGAGTTTTGCTGACTCAAGCTCACTTTTCACTTTCTCGTGCTCTTTTTGTCCGTTATTTTCTGTTTTAGCCAGATCTCATTCTTATGTAAAAAGGTACATTATTTACGACCCCTTCTGGAATTGTGAGATTATTTACTGCGTATTTGAAATTCATCTTTAATCAAAACATTCATGCATTTATATTGTGTGAAAAGTTGATATTGTTGGTCCTGGGACCTAAAAAGTTTATACACTTTTCACCGCTACGTTATAATTTACAAGTTGTTTTTATTAAAATAGAGAAGAAACGAGAAAAGGATTAAGAAGCAAGAGACTACCCGACGAAATCCATATAAAATTTATAGTCTTTTCGCAAGAGTGGATTATTTATGAACTTTGGTTGATTTTATGTTAACTGATATTACACTGGTATAGTTTATTATTTCGAAAGTGGTTGTTTGTGAAACATTATTCTTTCAAATACTTTAAACTAGTTCGCGAAATTTTTGACTCTATCACACAACAAAATTCAAGAAAATGTTTTGTTGAAATCAAGAAGCATTTACGTCACTGAATAACCATTGTCACCCGTTAACCGTCTGCTTCAGCATCAGTGTCAACGTGTTGCTCTGAGCCTATCGAGAATAATAATATATTAAAAATGAGAATAACTTAGTAAAGATGGAGTATACAACTAATATTGAACACCTTTCTTATATATATTCAAAACTCCAATTCTTAGTTTTCATTCCAACTGGAAACTTTTCTTCTTTGAATTTGAACTATGAACTGAAGTGAAAGTGAAAGAAACAAATAAGTTCGTCTTGACAAATAAAAGCGTTTGTTTTTCTTATGACTTTCCTCTAGAAGTAGTATCATCTCCTTCTGTCTGAAAAAACATGCACCAAACATTTAACTTGTACCACAGTATAGAAACATCTGCAATTTCCAACTTAACTTTTTATTATTAGAGGGAGCCAGATAAACTTGACAGTTGAGACATTCCTAAATACAATATGAAGAGAACCTGGGAATAAACTGGGTGTGGTAAAGGCGTGTTTAGAAAAATGTTATACTGAGCCACAAGAAGGAAGGAAATAGTAGACGCGAAGAGGAAAATAAGGATGGATAGTGATATACTCGTATAAGTGGGAACATCACAGGAAAAAGTAAGTTTGCTAATAAATGCAACATTTCTCCTTTTTTACTTTTTCGTCGACTTTCCTCCCACCTCCTTAACTCTCTTTAGGTTTCTTACAGTTTTACGTTTGTAAGAAGAAATCAAACACTGCAACGTAGAGCTTTTAACTTAGATTTTTGACATGAACACATTCAACGGTTTGTTTAATGAATATTTACTGAAGTCAGATTCGAATGCTTAGGGCTGTGTGGTGATGATGTCTGAAAAAATTGATGTTTTTTGTTGCAAAGATGTGTATAGGTAGTTATAATTGGCTAAAGGTCGGATTCAACATTCACCTGAGACAATGTTCTAGAACAGAACTTATTATAGAAATTTAATGTAAAGAAGATAAAATACGCATAGTAAAAAGTGCGCTTCAGTGGTGTGCTAGTATGATTTCAATGTGTTCATGGAATGGAAGCGCCGAAGCACAGATTTTGTTTCAAACTTCCAGAGGAGGTTCCACTACAGAGTAATGAAGGGACAACGGAGACCGTTCGGGGTCATCTTTACAAAACTCGGCCTTTGTTCTAGAGATAGTGAAAGTTAGCTTGGAATAATTTTTCAAAGCGTAATTTCTTGCTCATTTGTTTTCGGTAAACTCTGCCGCACTATTACATTATCTTATCATTCAATACAAGTTTCATCAACGGAACGGCCGGTAGTGATAATCAGATTCCTACAGTTCCAGTAGCTTCTCTTCAATTCATTTTACCCATCTTGTCTCATGTGGGAGGGAAGATACTTTTTTCTCCCCTCTTTGCATATTTTCAGAACGACCATCAGCATCATTAGTATGATCATAACAAGTTCGCCGTTGCAGAGCACACTGAGCTTTTTCTGTTTCTTTACTGCTATAAATTGTCAGCGTGTGGAGTAAGGCCAAAACTTATTTACGGAATCTGATATTTTGCAAAGAACAGAAACTTTTTAATTTAATTTTCAACTTTTTCTTTTTAGTAGTAACTCTGTTACCCACATCCGCCGAACGTGGCTGAACTGTCCCCCCATTTGGTATTTTTCGGTTTTATAGTTTTAAAAGCAGTTTGAACCAGGGAGGAGAAAGAACAAGACGACAAGTTACATTTATAGCACGTAGGACCTTAAAATATTTTTCTTCGCTTTTCTTCTTTGGTTGGGGAGTCTTAAAAATTAGAATTCATTAAAAGAATTATTACTTCATAGGAACTACGGCCAGAGTTATATACAGTAAACACGCTGAGAACCGACTTCTACGTATAATGACAAGTAACGCTATTAAAATTTAATGTAATTTTTATTTCATCAAATCCAAATCAGGCTGAATTATTACCAGTGCGAGAACCTTAGCTCTCATACTTCCACTTTAGTAAAGAACTGCAGGCAAGCGATCGAACCGTTAGTTTATAAGGGCCTCCTCTAAGCATATGAATACAACAAAGCAGCATTCTCCAATTTCGTTAAAACTTCGTAAACATTTTAAAACTGCGTAGAAATAAAATAGACAACACATTTTCATTAGATATAAAACTTTGCGGGAGTGTAGTCAAGTACCTATATACACCCTTTTTTGCTGATTTGTATTTAAACAAGTGGATGATAAAATTAATACTAGGTAAATATAACAGAATTATCCTAACCAATTTGGATAGAAATGGTGGTTTTATATCATGCAATGTCTCCAATCTAAAGTCCAAGTGCCAATCTTGTAAAAATGCTGACACTTTTAATTCTGTCATCTCGATTGCAAATATTTGTTACAAATTTCTTAAAATCCAATGCATACAAGAACACGAGTAAGATGACTACGGATTGAGAAACAAGCCAGAAGAAAGGCGCAGGAAAGATTCACTTAAAATAGGTAGAAAATGGAGCATACGGCTACGGCTGCCCCGGTTGTGACGATGAGAGCATTCATATTATCATCATCCTCGTTATGATTACAATCGCTAAAGTTTCTCGGGAAAACCAAAGTTTTGTCTGGTGCCACTTCATGTATCTATCTCCTGGTAGAGCAGTGTTTGCTGAGCTCCCCGCATATCAAGCAACACTTATAAGCAGTAAATAATATAAATTGTAATACTCTTACCTCCATACACGAGCCACTAACAAGGGCATTCATTGCTCATCCTCATCACTATCACCATCACAGCATCCAGTCCAGTGATGCGGATGCTGCTGGAGAAGTGAACAGTCTAGCAAAAACAGATTCGGCTCAAGAGAGCAATGAGGGAAAAACTGTAAAAGTAAAAAGGAATTGCTATGGACAATGTCTGAAACTGGTGGTGCTTGAGTGAATAGAATGGAGGAGCAGAAAGTTGAATAACAGTTGAAAAGTGTAAGCATCAGTTAGAGAGCTGAGATGTAAGATCGTCAACATTATGATTATTATTACCATTATATCAGCTATTTTCCTCACTCCAGTCCTTCTTTGCGTTTTGCGTCTTCATCATTTTTTCCCCAAACATGCAGAAATTGAGATCAAGAATCATGTAAGAGTTAAAAAGAGACATGGTACAGAAAGGTCTTTTCTGCTTGTATGGTCACTAAGAATTGTTATACCCAATTTAAATGGTTGTCTATAGGTTCACCTACGCTAAAATGCGAAGCTCTCGCTCATTTACATTATCTAGGTACGATATCTATGACATGAACGCGACGATCTACTTTCTTCATTTTGTTTGAGTGTGGAAATGGCCACGGTCAT
>VYYJ01004361.1:0-13625 GCA_021029165.1 Cyphoderus albinus
GTGGTTTATAGAATGAAGTTGTAAGTATTTGTCAAATACTTGTAAGTTTAGTAATTTAGATTCCAAGTTGCCGATGCAAAAGTGAAAGTGACAATATGTACGTTTATTTGGGCAGCGAAAGCAGATAAACAGCGAATGATTTATGTAGTGTGTTGTAATAATGTTTAAGGCACGTCACATTATAAAAATCCACTTGCTGCAGGGAAAAGCAATTCCGATTAAATACATATTACATGATACATTATGGGTCTACCTGTAATTAAATTGATTAGTCTGTAATTAATTTCTTCGAGACATGTCATGTCAGACGTCCTCGATTTTAGTTTGCTGACACCAATACACAAAGCTAAGATTTTCTAAATTGTCATCAAGAATTAAAAATCATACATCGTATATACTTGAAAATAAATGTACTATAATTCTATGATACCTAATTAAATTAAACTTTTAATGTACATGCAGTAGAAATCAAAATTGTCAAATGCAATGTTTTGTGAACATATATGTGACACATCAATGCAGCAAGACGATGCCCAATTGTATGAGTAAATGATAAAATGTTTGCAGTAAAAATCATCGTGGAATTCTGACATATTTTTGTTTCAAATTAAAATGGTTTGTAAATGATTCAGTATTTTTGAAAAAATAACAATGTGTATTCGTAAAAATGAGACCTGATAATAAAACCATTTCCAGTGACCTGAAAGTTTAAAACACAAGTTATGCCCAAAATTGCATTTAAATTTATTTTCATTTTCAGGCGAAGATAAAATCGATATTATTTGCTAGCTGTATTTGTTGCTGATCTACCTAAAATTAATGGATAAAATACATATGCACATGGTGTTTTACACTATTAAATTAAACTAAAATGGTGTTAGCATTCGAATAACGCATCCGTGTTGAAAATCATTGGAATTTACCAATCTTGATCCTTACTGCGATTCTAATCAGTTTAACATCCAGAAGCATGTATAGCATTTGTTATAAAAATATTGCTTTATTTAAGGCACAACATTATTACATTTGATTATAATGGAATATTTCCATGCTTCTTCCACGGATTCGATAAGGATTTTGAAGATAAAGCAGCTAAATCACGACACAATCGTCTTCTTGTATCTCTAGGTTCAATAATGTCATCTACAAACCCACGAACGGCTGCAGGAAACGGATTTCCAAACTTGTCTAGGTACTCGTCTTCGTATTTCTTTACGTCTTTGCTGCCCCGATAGAGGATAGAAACAGCTCCTTTAGCTCCCATAACTGCAACTTCTGCTGTTGGCCAGGCGTAATTGATATCGCCACGTAGGTGCTTCGATGCCATTACATCGTAAGCTCCGCCGTATGCCTATTTCAATAGTGTTATAATTATAAAATCCACACTCTGTTGAAATTCTACATGTTAATATTTATTAAAGTTTTCTTAAGCATACCTTTCTCGTAATCACAGTAATTTTGGGGACAGTTGCTTCTGCAAATGCATACAGCAATTTTGCACCATGTCTAATGATACCGCCGTATTCCTGTGCGGTACCTGGAAGGAATCCTGGTACATCCACAAAAGTAACTAAAGGAATATTGAAGGCGTCACAGAATCGTACAAATCGAGCCCCTTTGATGGACGCATTTATGTCCAAGCACCCTGTAGAAATAAATCATGAAATGCTTCACTTTGATTGTCAAACTTTGACTTTCTTTTAAGGTTTTATGTAGTGGGTTGCTTTGATTAAACGTACCAGCAGCCACCTTGGGCTGATTTCCGACAATTCCAACCGTTTGTCCGTTTAATCTTCCGAATCCAACTTTAATGTTTTTCGCATATTCCGGCATAATTTCAAAGAATTCTCTGCTATCCACAACACCGAGGATTACATCTGTCATGTCATAAGCTGCTGTAGATTCAAGAGGCACAATGCTGTCTAGAACGGGGACAGCTCTATCACTCGAATCTATGCAGTCAATGGTCGGAGTTTTCTCTTTGTTTGAACTGGGCAAATATGACATTAATTCACGAAGGTTTAGCAGGGCATCTATGTCGTTTTCAAATGCTCTATGAGCCACTCCAGACAACGTTGTATGAGTTTTAGCACCTCCAAGTTGTTCTTGAGTGACGTCTTCATTCGTAACAGCTTTCACAACGTCAGGTCCGGTAATAAAAAGGTACGAGGTATTTTTTACCATGAACGTAAAATCCGTTAAGGCTGGAGAGTAAACTGCACCGCCTGCACATGGTCCCATAATAAGTGATATCTGAAAGGTCAAACCACATTATTTTTCTGTGAGATGATCTGTGTATCTGATACACATATTTTGTAACCTCACCCACACCCTTCCTATTAACTAACCTGAGGGATAACACCGGAAGCCAAAACATTCCGTTGGAATATGTCAGCGTACCCAGCCAAAGATTCCACTCCTTCCTGAATACGGGCGCCGCCGGAATACATTAAGTCCGATAACAGGAGCTCCTACTAGTAACGCTTGGTCCATAATCTATAAATAAATGTAAAGAAATATTTAGTTACTGTTTGACTTTCAACTTTCACTTTTATTAATCTTTTTAATTGCGAACTTTCACTAAATTTTGGAGCATGGATCCAACTCAATTATACCTTGCATATTTTCTTGGCATGAACACTGGATAAGCTTCCACCGAACACAGTAAAGTCCTGGCTGAAAATGTACACCAGTTTTCCATTGATGTAGCCCTGCCCGGTAACGACAGAATCTCCGGGAAACTGGTAGTTATTACAGACAATGAGACAACGTAGAAATTGAACGTGAGTAGAAACGGTCCGTCATTGTTCATATACTTAAATAAGCGGCATTTCATGAAATTACTTTTTGATCTGCCATTCCAAAGTCGGTGCAAGTGTGCTCCATGAATTGATCGAATTCGACAAAGGAGCCATCGTCACATAAAACTCTCGCCCTTTCCCTGGCTGTTAACTTTCCCTGAAAACCAACAAAAAATTCACACACCAAATGTAGAATTTGCCAACTAAAAATGTATCGTCATTACTTTTAACGTACTTTCTTGTGTTGCGCATCTATTCTTTTCTCACCACCGCCAAGTAAGGCCAATCTTTTCTTTTCGTTAATTCGATTTCGAACAGTGAGGGTTTGACGAGCTCCCTGACAGTAAGCACGAGTGAAAAGTCTAGTTAAGGTTGCCATTTTATAGTAATGAAAAATACCGGTCGGTGACACACAGTAGGGTTTCGCAAATTAACTCAATTCCATGAAGTACATACTTTTAATTGCTTTCGATTTCGATCAATTTCCTAGATGCAGGTAATTTTATACTTTCTCTGTAGTCGTAGTTAAAGAGAATATTGGTCAAAATGTACACGCGACACATCTCTTCTTATACTTTCTCTCTAGTCGTAGTTAAAGAGAATATTGGTCAAAATGTACACGCGACACATCTCTTCTTATGCATTAAATTAAAACATAAAACGTGACTTACAAAAAGTTACATAACATCAAGTTTGCTACTACTTCACATTTTTGCACATGCTCGAATAATATGCATATTGGACATAGTAATTTTTTTTACTCATTCTACTCGTCCTCTCGGACAAACAACTTGATGTCAGCAAGTTTAAAGCTGTATGTGCCAGTACCCTCAGGCTCGGCTGTTTTGTGTTATACTATACTTTCTACTTTTATGAATGTACCTACGCATGTCATGTAATGTCCATGTCACTAACTTTTTAAATATTAGATACGGTTTAATCGTAGTAATACTACGATTATATTAAAATACGATGATAAAAACACGCGAAATAAAGTAGATATCATATTTAAAATTCATCATTGCATGAAACTGTCTCATATATGACTGGCACATAATGACATGACATTCCCGAGTCTTCCTTTCGGCTAAAATACCATTTCGCTATTGCGCTGCGCTAAATGATGGCTGCATTACTTGCACTTTTTGAATCTCATTTCTTATTCCCGAGATTAGTTTTCCGTTCCCAGTAAACCCAGTTCCAATTTTGCTTTCTAAAAGAAAGTTTCTTTTAAAACATTTTAAACCATTTTATCATTGCATTGTGCATTATTTACTCGGATTCAGAAAATGTTTGTCATTGCCTATGAATGAAATGAAATGAATGGATGCGGATTGAGCTTGCGGATAGAATGGAGCAAAAGGCAACTAAAATCTGGCAATGATGACGATGATGATGATGGTGGCGTTCGTTATTAAATAGCTTCTTCGTTCTCTCTCTCTCGGTCCTCGTAATGTTGCTCCCGTTTCGCGAAGCCTTTCATTCTGCTCCACGTTACCGAGAACTTGGAGCTATCCCTTGCGTTTCTTTCATCAACAAAGCGGGGTGGATGTGGATTGTGGATGTGGAACAGAAAAACTCCGCTGGCTGACAGGAAAAGTAGAGTACATTTATTAAGAAAAGAGTGTCAGACTGACACAGGTTAAATTAAAACGCAGTCCTCTCTAGCAAAGCAGCATTCGATTCGAACCGTCGAAAATGATACACCTCGAGTAAACTACTACAGACAAACAGCAACCCCAGAGTCAGAGCCACTACTTTTCTGAAATAAAAAAGCTCAACTTTTGCTTATAGCCTTTTTATTGCTACCTCACCTTTTGTACTGGGATTGGGATAGATTGGGTAAAAAGTACTTTTACCACTCTTGTACGCTGTGTGTTTCTGAATTCTGTATGTGACTGTGGTGTACATGCCATTCGAGTGAACATAGAGTGAGTGAGTGATGTGATTCGGTGAGGCTACATTCACCACTCACTAGTACAATAGAATGAAAATATACAGTTCGTGTCTTTAGTGTTTATTTGAGTAAAAATTTTGTTTACCAAACTAGTGAGTTTATCAATAATTATATTTTTATTTAAAATAGCCTTAAATTGTTGCTGACCGCACTAAATAAATTTTGTGTGAGCTGCAATGGAAGAAATGGAAGTTGAAGAAGGACAAGACGTTTCAGTGCACAACGCCGTCCCCATGGAAGCTACAAATGGTAGATTTTAATTAAAATTCTACAATTAAATTCCAATTACTCCGCTTCTCGGGCTGATTGAAACCAAAGTTTGAAACGTGTACTGCCTTCTTGAGCTTTTCATACGCACATTGCTTCGCCCAAAGAGTTTCCACAATGTAGTTTTCGCCAGAGGTTTTAAACTTGTGTTTCCTTTGTCCTGATGGGGATGGAGATTTTGTATATTGACATTGATTTGAAATGTAAACCTACATCGGCGTATTCCAAACATTTTACTGTGCCTTATACATGTTTGGGGAAGTCTCATTATTTAAACGTTTTTGCTTTATTTATATATTGATATCTTGACATTGATTTGAAATGTAAACCTACATCGGCGTATTCCAAACATTTTACTGTGCCTTATACATGTTTGGGGAAGTCTCATTATTTAAACGTTTTTGCTTTATTTGTAGAAGTAACAAACATGGAGGAGGATGAGGATGGAGCAGCGAGGTCAGAAGCGACCTTCCGCTTCAAAGTTGAAAGCGTCACACGCCTCAGAGAGCAGCTTTTATCCCCTCCCACATATGTGAGGAACCTCCCATGGCGAATCATGGTTATGCCTCGCTCTGACCAGGGTGCCGCTCGGAATATGTCTTTGGGATTTTTCTTACAATGTAAGAAGTTCAATGAGTACAGATTTTTTAAATTTGTCTTTAAAATTATGTGTTAAATATAACAATTTTTGTCTTAGGTAACGGAGAAGCGGAGTCATCTAGCTGGAATTGTAGTGCAGTCGCAACCCTAAAAATTATGTCGCAGAAACCCGGCGTAGATGCATTTTCAAGAAGTAAATTAAAAAATTAGTATTCACAGATATGCTATATTATTTACTTGGGAAACTTGTAATGTCTACACAACATCTTTCTATTTCCTTCTTTCAGAGATCAGTCATATATTCCATTCAAAAGAGAATGATTGGGGTTATTCAAACTTTATTGATTGGCCTGCATTGATGGACCCTAGTAAAGGATATGTGAAGAATGACTTCATTGAACTTGAAGTGGACGTCAAAGCAGATGCCCCTCACGGTGTTGCGTGGGATTCTAAAAAGCACACGGGCTACGTTGGTCTTAAAAATCAGGTATTTAATGAAGCTAAGAGCCAAATTGAAGAAAAGAAAAATTAGTCATTACTACAACATAATTAAAATTGAATTTTTGTTTTACAAAAGGGTGCGACTTGCTACATGAATTCCCTTCTTCAGACACTGTACTTTACAAATCAGCTCCGCAAGGCTGTGTATAAAATGCCAACAGAAAGTGACGATTCGACCAAAAGTGTAGCGTTAGCCCTTCAACGTGTGTTTTATGAACTTCAAACCTCCGACAAACCAGTAGGAACGAAAAAATTGACCAGATCTTTCGGTTGGGAGACACTTGATTCCTTTATGCAACATGATGTGCAAGAATTTTTAAGAGTTCTGCTCGATAAATTGGAGAGCAAAGTAAGTTACACGGAGAAAGTTGCGAAAATTCACGAACGTTATTAGTGTGGAATTCAATCCAATCTGGAGCACGGTACAAATAATTTCCTGATGTAACGCCTTATTACAGATGAAGGGGACATGTGTAGAGGGAACGGTGCCTAAATTGTTTGAGGGGAAAATGATCTCTTTCATCAAGTGCAAGCATGTCAAGTACGAGTCATCCCGTACCGAAACGTTCTACGACATCCAGCTAAATATCAAAGGGAAAAAAGATTTGTATGAGTCTTTTCGCGATTACGTCGCAACTGAAGTTTTGGATGGGGATAATAAGTACGACGCGGGTACTCATGGCTTGCAGGTAACTTGATTTACTGTTAATGTATATTTTCTTTCTTTACATAGGAATCGTACTAATTAGTTATTTTTTTGTTGCAGGAGGCGGAAAAGGGAGTAATTTTCACATCATTTCCTCCAGTTCTGCATCTACATTTAATGCGTTTCCAATACGATCCAGTCACCGACTGTTCCGTAAAATCAAATGACAGATTTGAATTCTTCGAACAGATTCAGTTAGCGGAATTCGTTAAAGATAAAGACTCCCCTCAACCAAAACCAACGTACACATTGCATGCTGTTCTAGTACATTCAGGAGATAACCACGGTGGCCATTATGTGGTCTTTCTAAATCCTCGTGGGGATGGTAAGTGGTGCAAGTTCGACGATGATGTTGTATCAAGATGTTCGAAGACTGAGGCTATTCAGCATAACTTTGGAGGACAAGAGGTATTAACGTACTATTTTTATTCTTCTTAATTTGTCTCCCACTAACCTAACGAAGTCTGATTCAGGAGTAACATAAAAATATTTTTTTAGATGGATGATTTGCATCCTGGTGTGAAGCAGTCGACGAATGCTTACATGTTGGTGTACATACGAGATTCAAACTTGCCAGAAGTGCTTCAAGAAGTGACAGAAGACGATATTCCCAGAGAGTTACTAGAACGGTTGAAGGTAATCATCCAATAGTTACCGACTCTTAATAGTGACCAGAAACAACGCAAGAACTTTACAATAAACATTTGGATGCATTTTTCAATAGGAGGAGAAAAACATCGAGGTTCTGAAACGAAAAGAAAGATCAGAGGCTCATTTATACATGCAAGTAACAGTTATGCTGGAAGATGCCTTTGTAGGCCATCAAGGCTTTGATTTGTTCGATCAGGAGAAAATGACCCCTGCAGCTACTGCAAATTCTCGAACGTTTCGAGTACTGAAGAAAACAAAACCTCATGAGTTCCTCAAGACGCTATCGGAGACTTTTGTAAGAATTTGTTCCCATTTCTTGCATTTAAATAATTACTATTAGTAGTTTCTCTGGAATAAGTACAACAATTTATTGTTTTTCTCTCTCCAGAATGTGGACACAAAACGTTTACGACTGTGGCCTTTTAGCATGAGGACTACCAAAGTAATACGACCAGTCTACTTGGACGTTACTCCCGAAACCAGTAAGACGTTGGAAGACACCTTGTACGGGCATCAGTTGCCAATATTCTTAGAAATATTACCTAGTGATGATGAAAGAGATGGGCTCCCTCACTTTGACAAAGAAAATGATGTGATACTTTTCATAAAAATGTACGACCCAGTAAACGAAAGTCTCCATTACTTTGGTCATTGGTGTGTCCCCATTTGCACGTCATTCGGTAAGTTTTTTGTTGATTATGATTATTGTGAGCTAATTGCTGACAACCTAAGATTAAGATTAAAATGTAACAATTAGGTACTCAATGCAAAGTTTTAATTACTATTCGTAGGTGACCTTGCTGCTGAATGCAGGAAAAGAGCCAACTTTTCCGAAGATACACCTATAACTCTCTATGAAGAAATCTCTCCTGGTTCCGTTGAAAAGGTTGTCGATTTGAATGCAACATTGGAGGCTCTCACAGAGTTGATGGATGGTGATATCGTAGTTTTTCACAGAACTTATGACCCCACCCGAAAATATAAGTCTGTCACAGAATACTACGTCTATATGCAGTACATGTAAGTTCATGTGATGAAGTTTGCTTCAAATCCTGCAAGCCAAGCTAAAAAGTCGTTCATTGTGTGTTAATTGTTTGTGTCCTTTGCAGGTACGAAATTACTTTTGTGGACAAAAGCAATACAAATGAAAGCTTTACTTTGGAAATGAGTTTAAAGTCTAATTATATGGAGATGGCTTCAAAAGTCGGTCAACGATTAGGAGTAAACCCTTTGTACATACAGTTTTATAGGAGTCAACCATACAAGTAAGTTTCTAAAAGGCAATATTTGAACTAAAACTGTCCAGAACTAATGAATAAATTATTATTACAACTAGGGACTCGCCTGCTTTCCCCATCAAATTTGAACAGGATGGAACGGATTTGCTAACAAAGTTAGCACCGGTTCATAAACCAAGTCGTAGTCCTTATAAATTATTTTACCAAGTCCTTGGAATACCTGTAACTGACCTGGAGCATAAGAAACAGTTCAAGTTGTTATTTTATTCGCCGGAAGAACAGGGTAATTGAATCAGTTTTAAAACCGATTCAACAGTTCAATGTACTTCGGGATTTATTCAAATGTTAATGTTAAGATGAATGTTTTGCAATTTGTGTAGAGAGGGAAGTTGTTTTCTACGTTAATAAAGCCCCTAGAATAACAATCGCCGATGTGTTAGCAGAGATGTCGAAGGTGGTATCGGAGGATCATCCAGTTACTCTACGACTGCTGGAAATATCGTCTCATCGAATTGTTAATATCATAGAAAATGAAATCACAGCAGATGTTATCACCAATAATAATTCTCCAAATAGTAAGTAAAGCTCAGAATCAAATATTAAGACAAGAAATTGCAGTTGTACGAAAAACAATGTGTCTCTTAATAGGGTATTACCGTGCCGAAGAAATTCCAGAAGAAGAAAAATCCCCTGGTCCTAATGAAGTTTTAGTTCAGGTTGCTCATTTCCATAAGGAAGCTCGCTCCACCTTCGGCGTACCGTTCTTGATTAAAGTAAGTCTCTATTGCCATATGATTTATTGTACTGTGTCTAGAATAATCTCACTTTGAATTTGTTTATTTTTAGGTGCGTTACGGAGAGACATGGTCTGCAGTTAAACAGAAAATTCAAAATCGTCTAGGTGTAAATGAAAAAGACTGGGCAAAAATCAAAGTAGCACTTGTGTCTCAAGGAACTCCAACGTTTCTGGAAAAGGATGAAGATGATTCACCTGTGAAACCTGACCATTTTCAGTCGTACTCGCAAAGCTACAGTGGAAAACCGTGGCTCGGTGTAGATCATGGTAAGTATAATGCATCATTTTACTTTGCTTATCATACATCATCGGAATTCGGTATTTTTATGTGTAACCGAACCTAAAGTATGTTTTTTTTTGTTTTCTTTCAGTAAATAAGGCCCCTAAAAGATCCCGGTACTCCACACTGGAAAAGGCTATTAAAATTTACAATTAAGGAACCTAGACGGTTTGTTAATCAATTTTTGTTAATGAAATAGATAATTATTTATCTTGTATTTAATCATTTTGTGCTTAAATTCTATTCTACTACTTACCGAACTTTGAATAGTGTGAAACACTAAAAATGTATGCCGCAGCAAAAGAAAGTTACAGACATTATTATTACAATATTGAAGCTATCAACAAAAATAAAGTGTCCTGCTACAATAGTCTGCTTGGTTGTTTATTATAAAAAGTGAAACTATCTGATAATACCGTACGGTAAAATGAATGAAACTTAACAATCATTAATAATTTGATGTATTACGATCTAAAGTTATTTCCGAGAAGTATGATTTACAACTGGTGAATTTTATAGAATTTCTTGTTCCCAACTTTACTCTAAATGAGTCCTTGTAAATGAAAAGAGAAAAACGAATGAATATGGTATACCGTAAAACTTTTATACAATGACCTGGCCTAAATTTGCCGTTTTATCCAAAACCCTAAACAGTGGCAGAGCAATAAAACCTCTATCCCCTTGTAGCTACCTTCATATTTACCTAATTCATTTTTATTCCTTTGTTTAACAAATGTTTCTCCGTAGGCATCGGCCATTATTAGAAGTTTTACGATATATAACCGAAACATTTAAATTACTTTTACTTGTGGGTTTAATTTCAACTTGCGATATTATAAATACGGGGCACTCTTTCATCCACTGCACTGTAATCATTAGACACTTGGTGATTAGTAATACTGAGTCTACTGGGTGTTATTATAATATATGAATAATTTCAAGACGATTGAATGAAATAATCAAAAGAAAGTGAAATGACATTAGTGAATCCATAATTATCTTGATTCTTTACAAAGGTTCTTTACGCCAAGCCTCTCCCACTGTCCCTCGTCATTCACATTTCACCCGGATGCCGAAATACAGATACCAATCCAGTCGACTTTTCAAATTCTACTGCTTTTAAAAATTGTCAATGACAAACTTTAGTAACTGAGGCGTCATGAAATTCGAAAAGTATGACTTCACATGTGGTGACTTTAAAAGCTCGAGAAACCCCAAAATGTTCCCAAATCTGGACGGTTGAGCAGGAAAGTTCTGGGCTATATAAAAGCTCAGAGAAACCATAATCTTTTGATGAAGTAACTCCATTTCCGGTTTTGGTGGAACAGTAGTACCCTTGCCATCTCCCTGTTCACCCTCGTCGTTAACATGCTCTAGAGAAGGAGAAAAAAATGCAGAACGTAAATAGGATTCGCCTTTAAACAGTAATAATAACTATGCATCCACTTAGGTATAATACAAGTAGGTAAAAATTTGTGCATAAAAATAATCATTACTCACCAACTCGAGTTAGAATGAGCGACTCCAGAAAGGAGACCTCAATTGGCATGAGAGAAAGCTGACTGGAGATGTTTGTAAGCGAACGCATGAACTGACTACGAAATAGATCAGTGTTTTAGATGTAAAGTTTAGACTGATTTCATCATTTTATTCAGATCGTAAGTAAAATTACCTTGAAGTAAATGCTGTCGAGTCGCCTGCTCGAGACCCGTTAAAATGATTGACAAATGCAGCTGCTGAAAATGGACCGATGAGAGTGCTCAAATTGAGCCCTAGAAGTTGATACCAACAAACGAGAAGAACTTCGTTTTGCCTCTGCTTAGGAAGGAGATTGAACGGGGGTTGAGTCCTTGCATGCTGAATGCTAATTATGAACAGATTCAGGTAGAGATTTCCTACAAAATATATTCCGGCAAAATATCCAGCTTTAATTCAGCGTTCATTCATCTAGGAATATTTAAAATTCAAAAGATCTTGCACCTTGCCAATGCTCTAACATTGCTGTCCAGTCATTTAATAGACAACTCTCGACCTTCTTCGTGACATCTGCATTACCGTTACCGCTATTTCCAAAGGGGAAGGAATGAGCAATTGTCTGCAAATTGATTTGCTGTTGAGACTGTGATGGTTGAGAAATTGTAGCAACGGAAGTTGGTGTTTGTGCATTTAGATTGTATGGCATGTTGTACAAACCGGGCGGAAATGTTGGTATTTTATTACTGCAACCATTGGGATTATTACTATTATTTAAGAGCAAGCTCTGAAGAGGTGACTGGAGGGCATTATGGTTTCCAACTGCGGAGGACGCAAGAGACTTAAAGTGGTTCCAATTCCAGTTAAAGAGTGCAGCTTCTTGATGATCGTTTAAGGTTTGCAAAGGATTGCAATTTGCTTTCTCATTCGACATTTCATCCTTTCCCTTTTTGCTGTATTCCTTGTCTCCTAAATTTCGCTTTGAATCCTCAGGGGAATTCGAAGAGTCAGGTAATGGCGGATTGGAGCAGGAATTGCTTTCTACTAAAGAAGTGGCCATTGAGATTCTGAGCTTTTCATCTTTTCCATCGCCTCCATCTTTTTCATTTGAGGACGCCAAGGTGGGTATGTCAAAGGATGTCTTTGTAGCCGAAAAGGATTTAGAAAATGTGCCTCTTCGGCCGACCAAACTCTGGCGTGTGATACCCGAATTTTTGCTGGTGCAGGTTCCAAATATTTTAGTTTTCGAACCTTTGCGAGGTCCTCGCTCTTCTTGTACAGCTGCAAAGCATTATTAAAATTGTTTAAAACTTCTCTTAAATACACAAACTTAACGCAGTAAAGCTGAGCATACCATTTTGCTGATCAAATTTATCTACCGTCAAGCAATTCATGTTTATTTAAGAGACGTCAACGTTAAATGTGCCTTTAATATCTGATGAACATTTGTGAAGGAAAACACAATATGCATGTCAAATTGAAATGACAAAAGAGCGAGAAAAAATAAAGGAAATACAGAAACATAAAAAGATAAAAATGGATTGTAAAGAGAGAGAGAGCGTTACATTTCGTGAGACAACTTAAGCGGGTGAGCTTCCCCTTTTGCCCCGTGTAATAAATTACCGTATGAATTTTTAATCACCCTTTTTGTCCGTTCACGGGTACGACAATCAAAAGTTGTTCCACTATATTTAACATTACACAATGCAGGATATGACAATGACGTTCTTGGTTTTCTACTTGGCATGAGAAGTAAGAGCATGAAGCAAAAGGCAAAGGAGAAATTTGCACACTTTCAACTTCTGTTGAGTAGAAATCGTACGATGAACCTACTAGTAAGAAGGGAGTAATCATCTCTTACTTCGCATGAGTTTTCCAGCCACTTTGATACGCTTAATACCGTGACCAATAGAAAGTAAAGCAAAATCATTATTACAAGTGACACATTAAATTAATGTTTCCCTTTGGCCGTTCGACTTTTCTCAGGTACTTGAAGGGGCAAATAAAAAGGGAGTTGCCGATAATGTATTGTCAAGTGGAGGTGGATATGCATGAATGGATATTTTATAACATTTCTTTGCATTTGCATTTCATCTGAACATGAACAAACTACGTATGACAGCCAGAAAAGTGAACCGTCAAGAAGATTTCAGACTTTATCTTTAAGAATAATAGCCGATAAAGTATTTCTTATAAACATTCTCCTCCCAGATATCTACCTGTCATTCATTCCCAACATATGGCAAGCGTTATTTTTATTTAAGAAAAAGATCTACTCAGTCTTCATACTTTTTTTCTTCGACGTTTCATTGTAATAAAAAAGGATCCTAGTCATTATCATAACCTTAAATAAGA
>VYYJ01004362.1:0-13624 GCA_021029165.1 Cyphoderus albinus
GCAATTCTGAAACTGTTGTTGTCCAAAAGTGTTCCGAGGGCTCGGGATGGCAGTGTCTGGAGCCAGCCGGAGGATTCAGGGGCTGATGATGCCAGCAGACGAGCTTTATCTGTTTCCGTTGGCTGTGGGATGTTATTGAAGAGTCGTTTACTATTAATCAAGTCCCAGGAATGTTGTCGTGAAGGGGTCTCAGGGGTTGAATTATTGTTGAGCAGCCAGGCTTCCGTTGCATCAGGGTAAAAGGAAACAATCGAAAGGTCGTCCTCGGAGAGGTTCAACAGGGTTTTGACCAAGTCGAAAGTACCATTGACTGATGATAAAAAAGCGGGAAGGCTGATGTCGCTTGGGCTTCGGACGCCGAGACCACCGAAAATGGTTGGAAGAGAGGCAAGAGTCTTCTTGGAAGCGTCAAGTTCAGTGTTGCATAAAGATGTTAATGCATCGGATATCGTAATAATTAATATAGAATTTAATGATTTTATTGATTGTGAGGTGTCAAATTATCTTATATAGGTTAAGGTTCATATCTTTATTAACGTGTTAATTCATTTCATCTTCTCTCTTTTATCTTTGTATTCTGCAGTTTCAAAAAAAATTCGCCACACAACAACTCACCTTTTTATCCAAGAAATTTTTATGTCAAGTTTAATTTTATTGATTATTGACTGAGATATCAAATTATTAAATACTAATTATCTCAATCTCAGAATATTATTATTATGACTTTTTATCGTTTCGTTTATATATGGAATCTCAATCTTCTGACGCTTAAGCGTGGTTGGCTTTCACTTCTTGTAAATGAAAATAATAATAAAAAATATCACCACCACCATGCAATAAAAGCAACTTTTCTACAACTAAAAAAGGTCCACCGTGATGATGAGAGATGTCGCTTGCTACTGCTCAAACAACACAGAGGCAGACAGACAGGCAAGCCGCAAGGGAGAAAACGGAAAAGGAGTGTGTGAGAGTGAGTGAGTGAAAGCCGAAGAAAAACAACCGATGATGATGATGATGATGAGAAATACATATAAAAATACAAACAACAGAAAGAAAACCAGCTGACGACGACGACAGGACAAGTTGGACAGGTGTTAGTTAGAAGAGGTCGTGATTTTTACATGTCGTTCGTGACATCGTGACGTGATGCTGCTGCTTCTAACTTTTTACCCCCTTTCGTCATCGTCACTTAGTCGTCATTGAGACACTTTTTTTGATTAAGAATAAAAATAAAAACTTTTTTTTTTTTGACCCCCAGGTTTTTACTAATTGAGTTTTTTTTCATCCATGAGTAGTCTTTTTCTTTTTCCTCTCTCTCTCCTGGTTTAATATTTTTTTTAAACTGGAAAGTCGCCGATAGAATCGGATCTAACCCGAGGAATAATTTTTAGTTCGTTTCAAAAGTGTTAAAAAATAACTAACAACAACACGAGCACGACGACGCGGGGCATCATCTGAGGAGATCCGTGACCTTTTTAAAAAAAACCGTGGTGTTTGGCGGTTGTGAGTGGTGACCGAAGAAGAAGTCAGACGACGAGCGACGCCGATTCAAAACAAAAACACACGTTCGTGTTAATCTGTCTGTGTAGGGCTGCTGATTATGATGATGATGCCGCCGCCGCCGCCGCCCACCACTACAACGAGCATCACTGATGATGATCCTCCTCCGACGACCTCGCCAACTCCTCCTCCATCATCATCATCATCACCACTCAACCTGGACACCATCCCAGTTGAGGTCAGTACACAATATAAATATACGTTGTTTTTTTTAAGAAAACAAAAACGATTTTTATCTGTCACCTCCTCCACCCTCCTCCACGCCACCAAAAAATAAATAAATATATATTCGTTTATATATTATGTAGGTCCTCCTCCAGATCTTCAACTTTGTCGACGCGACGGACCTCCTCCGCCGCGTGTCTCTCGTCTCCAAGTACTTCCACGGGATACTCCGCAACGAAATGACGTGGAAGATCAAGCAGGAGAAACGGTGGGGGGCGATCGGGGATGATAAGTATCCGCCCATTGATCGTTAGTTATTTTATTCTTTTCTATACTTTAAAAAAAAAAATAAAAATACCCCAGGCCACGGGGTTAAAATAAACTCGAAAAAAAAAGACCCCGATCTTAATTTCTGCACAGTTCTGCCGGAGGAGGAGGAGGAAGTTGCTGATGCTGAGACCATCATCGGCAGTAGTAGTAGTGGTGACAAGGATGATAATAATTATATGAAATCGGAGAATAATAAACCGGAAGATGATGATGAAGAAAAGAAAGCCCCACTACCACCACCAGCATCGAACAACGCCGCCGCCGCCATCAGCATGATGACCAATAATCGCCCGACATCGTTAAACTACTACTCTGCCCAGTTCACAAAGTCATCGTTCCCCTGGTCACGGGCACTGTGTCAAGCGAGAGGAACAAATCAAACTGTGGTCAAGCTACAATAACAACAACTCTGTTACGAATGACGCTGTTGTTGTTGCCCCTCCTCCTGTTGCTAACAGCAGCAGTAGCCGCCTCGTCCACACGACCGTCAACTCTCACATCGGATGTATAGACAGGTGAGAGAGTGCAACAACAACACAACAACAGTAAAAGTAAAAGTATTGTTGTTATAACAATTCACTTGAAGAGTTTTAATTTTTTTATTTTGTTATATATCGACACACAGCGTCCACCTCTTCGTTCGCAACTCGACCATGCTGCTCGCTTGTGGGTCAAGGGTAATAATTAAAAAAAATAAAGATTCAATTCATTCATTTATTTATTTATTTTTACGTTCATTATAATTTTTTTTATAAATTCGTTGCATTTCACCGTTAATTATGCGGGTTTTTTTTCTCTCTCTCTTTCTCTCTTTCTTTTCCCCAGGACAGGACGATGTCCGTTTGGAACGTCGAGGAGGTTAGTTATATACACATCAGGATCTTTTCAACATATTATTATGTTTGTTATATTTAAAAAACCACACACAAACGTTGTATATGAAAGAAGAAAAAAAGATTATATACATACAAAGTTCCGTCGATAACCCCTTCTAAACTTTAAGCCAGTCAAATCTAAATCTAAAAATAAAAATCTATCTGTCAAATAAGTTAATTATACATATTTGTATAATATACATAAATCTGTCATATGTAACAGCTCCTGTCCCACCCCGCTGAAGACCCCACAAGACCGACAACCTCGACGGCCCGCATCAAGATCCTGACTCGAGCCCATGAAGGCTGGATCTGGGACTTTACCGTCAACTCGAACAACTTGCTCAGCTGCAGCTGGGACACGTACGCCAAAGCGTGGGACTGTAACACTTGGCAGACTACCGGACAGTTTAGGTTCGATAAACAAACAGAGTTATTTTTTTGAAAATATATTATTAATTTTAATTTACAATGACCCTTTGTTTTCTTCTTAAAAAAAAAAAAAAAAATAGAACCAACACCGCCCTCCTCTCCATCTCAACGACAGACACGCTCACCGCTCTTGGCACGTTCAACCGGAAAGTCCTGCTAATCGACCCACGAACTTCATTCACCAACATCACAACAACATCACCACCAGGAGGAGCAGGATACCGATCCACATCATCGTCAACCCCCCCAATCCACACGTTCGTGAGCCACACCCGGTCAGTGCTGAGCGTCGGTCTCGACTCGAACTACCTCATTACTTGTGGTGAGGACGGGCTCTGCGTCAAACACGATATCAGGGTCATGAAGAAAGTCGCCAGCTTCAAACTACCCGTGCTAGAACAGGAACCACCACCACCACCACCAGTGGCACCAGTACCAGAGATAATACCGGAAGAAGAAGAGGCAGCACCACCTGCAGAAGAAGAAGAAGAAATACCACCAGTGCACCCTGATGATCTACAAGAGTTCTTGGTTTTCGAAGAAGAAGAGGACGTTGCCGCCGCTGCTCCTCCTCCAGAACCACAACGGTCACCGAACCTCTCGCCTTACCCGACCTGCATGAGCTTCCGTGACACTCACGTGGGAGCGCCTTACTTCTACCTCGGTGACAACACCGGTGCTCTTGTGAGTCACACGAATAAAAACATTGTACATAAATTTAGTTTAAACAACACAAAATAGCTGAGAGAAAATCTTCTTTTTCTTTTAGCACCTCGTCGACCTGTTAAATTTCTGTGTGACCCGGTCCATTCGTCTCCACTCGTCACCCGTTCGAGGCGTCTTCCACAACTTGGTGAGGAGTTTTTTCTTCTTTTTCTTTATACTTTTATGCAGCGTCACACTCGTACCTAGTAGAAAAAAAAAAGAATTTAAAAAGTTTATAACTTTTAAAAAATTCATCTATTTGAAATACCTCTCTTCTCCAACACACAAACACCCAACAGGGCAGCGTCTTAAGTTGCAGTAAATTCGGCAACCTTGAAGTCCGTGACCCAACACTCGGGCTCGGCCAGATCGCATCCGTTCATGTCGGCGACAAGATTGAGCTCCCATGCGTCCACTCCCTTAACAACGTGGTCGCCTGTGGCGGTGGGGACGGAGTCGTCAGGCTTTGGGGGGAACAATAATAATACATCACCACCACAATAGGGTGCTACTGCAGATCAAAGTCGAGTGGATTTTTTTTACTGAAGAAAAAACACAAACTTTTTTTTGTGTATTACCATACCACACATGTCGAAACTGAATTTTTTTGTTTTGCTTTATGTTTTTTTTGCTTAATTTTTATATTTATAAAATCTAACGTTCATATGCACAGTCACGTCTCACATTATCATCATAATGATCATCACCACACGCTATATAACACTACTGCCCTGCTTTAAAAAAATAATAATTATATACTGAACTGATGATATTAATTTTATTTTCTATATGTAATATTTTATTATATAATAATAATACCGTCCAGATGAAGAGGGTACTGAAAAAAAAAACTATAATATCATGATATTTATAAGAACTTTTTAAAAATCATTATTATAAAAACTTTTAAACAAGGGGGTTTGGTTTAAAAAGAAATGTCAATTTAATTCTTTGTATTTTGTTACCAAAATAAACCAAATTTTTCGTTTTCGAATGAATCATCTTATAACATGTTGTTTAAATATATTTAAAAAGGATTTTTTTCTTCTAAAAACGGATGTCGAATTCTTCGGCACCTCGCAAGTCGCAATTTCTTTGAAAAAAAATAACACGCTGCTCTTTGTACGCTTTTTTTATTAAAAAAGAATCTTTTAAATTCGTTTAATTACTTATTTATTTAATAATTTAATTTATTATTATTATTATAAAAAAAACAACACTTGATAACATTTTTTTATATATATAACGCACTAATAATAATAATAAACAATTTATTATTACATTTTTTTTCACAAGAAAAAACAATTATATATAATAAACATACAGAGAGAGAGATAATAATAATAATAAAAATTTGAAAACTAAAACCGTGTTATTAATTGTTAAATATTGTGTATATTATTGTTTACATTTTATTTTACTTATTTATTTATTTTCACTCCGGATGGTTCATGTTTCTTTATTTTTTTTTAAATCACCACCACGCACGCACATAATAAATATGTATATATCAGGCGTTAGCGGCAGCAGCAGCAGCGTCTTATCAACCAGCTCAGGATAAAATGATAAGAAGAAAAAAAAATCATCCTCCACGACGACGATACCATATCATCATCATAATAATAGAGATTTTGTTTTCTTTCTTTCATCTATTTAGGCAGCATTTTTATCTGACGCGTGATATCTCTGATTAATAATCGATTTTTAAATCATGTGATAGTAGTAGTAGTACATAAATCATGCGTTTATTATTATTATTATTATTATTATTAGAGGCATTAAACGAATTTATTTAATTCTAAAGTTTTTTTTTCTTTAAAAAAAATCACGTCCATTCTTTCTCAGTCACTGCTGCTGCTACTACTGCTGCTGCTACTACTACTGCTACTGTTGCTATTATTGCTGCTGCTGTTATTGTTCGAGTTGTTGCTCGCCGCGGCGGAGGAGGATTTTGTTGTTGTTGTTGTTGTTGTTGCTATTTTTGTAGCAGTAGCGGATGAGGTATTGGTGATGTTGTTCGAGGAGGACGACGACGAAGACGCAACTATCCGACGCACTCGTGACTCGAGGGCCGTGGTCAACGTGAACGCGTCAGAGACGGATGTCATCTACAGGAGGAGAATGAGAAGAAAGAAATAGGAGAAAATTATAATAATTATAAAGAAAACGTGCTTAGTTTCGTTTCACTTCCAATTTTATGTATAAAAACTTTAAATCTTAAAATAAATATTTAAAAAAAACTCACCACAATGAGAAATATTCTGAGCGCGTTCGCCCCACCTTGGTTACTACCACCACCATTATTATTATTGCCGCTACTCTGTACTGCTGCTACTGAATCACCTCCCCCACCGTCATTGTTAGCTTCCAGGTCAACGGCCATGATCCGGACTGACTTGTCGCCTGCCTTCTCCACTCGCATTCCCTCCCACACCTTTTTTTTTTGACAGAGAGAAAAAAAAAGACATTTAATTGTTTTTTTTGTTTAAATACATCATCATACCACTTTTTTTTAAATATCTTTCTCGAAATAAAAGAAAAGAAACAAAAAATTCCGACGACGATGATGATGAAACTCACTTTTGTATTTAGCATAATCCGGAGCGACCCGGTAGTCCGAATTATCAACCTCGATGAGGGTTGGTGTTGGTGGGGTTGTTGTTGTTCTTGTAGTTGTGGTGGCGGCGGCAGCGTTATTGTTGTCATTGATGATGATGATTCTGAGGAGGAGGGGACTGGCTGAGGAGGATCTAGGACTGGTGGTGAAGTAGTAGGTGGTAGCGGTTGTTGAACAGCTGACGAGTCTCCAGCTGCCACTGTAAGAGGAGGAGGAGGAGGAGCTGGTGCTGGTGGTTTCGAGTCATTGAGTCTGAGGAGACCCCGACCCCGCTCCACCCACGAGGACGTTGTCCCGTCGAAGATGAAGAGACGGCACTGGAGCTATTATTATTACATTTTTAAACAGATTTATTTTTTTAAATTCTAAATAAAAAAGGCAAAAGTTCTGAAAAAAAAAAACGTTTGTGTTTACCTGTAACACATTGACTTCGTTCTCCTCCCCCGTCACCACCTGCTGCGCCGGGAGATTTCCCCCTTCACTGTTACTACTGCCACCACCACCTTCCTCCGTTATCGCAGCCCGTTTACTCCCATCAATTACCAAAACGGAAGAAGAACCGGATGCTACCGCTGCTGCTGCTGCTCCCACCTCATCCATCTTCCGTTTCTTCGCACCACCACCGCTACTACCACCAGACGTCCCACTACTACTACCACCCTCAACAACCGATTCAGGTACGACCCTCTCGGATAGGTTCTACATGAAATAAACGGAATCGTCCATCATCGCCAATAAAAATAATAATCATAAAAAATATTCTTATGATGATGATGATGATAAGAATTTTTCATTCTCTCTCCTCACCTTCCCGAACACAAACAGAGGAGCGGGTTTAGCTCCGCCGTCGGTGTTGCTCACTGACGATGCCGCCGCTGCCGCTGACTGCTGCTGCTGCCGCCGCCGCCGCCGATGCTATCGGATTCGTGAACATCCCCTCATGCTCAGGAGGTTTCTTTTTTTGTGGTGATGACGACACAACGCTGCTAATCCCATCAACACCCTGGTGGTGGTGGTAATCACCACCCTCCTCCACCTTCTCCAACGGAACAAACTGCTGAGAACGCGTTGTTGTTGTTGTTGTTACGGCTGACGACACTACTACTGGTGCTGCTGCTGCTGCGGATGGTGTTGGGTTAGACGGCTTACTACTATCACCAGCCAACAACTTTGACGGTCTGAGCACAAACAGACTATTATTGTTAACAGTATTGGCGCCAACACCACCACTACCACCGGAAGAAGACGTATTCGTTGGTGGAAGAGATGCTGATGCTGCTGCTCCTGCCGTTGTTGTCGGTGGCTGCTGCATTCCACCACCACCCCACCTCAATGCCGAAGGTCTTAAAAGAGGCCGATGATGTTGAAGACTACTACCACCACCACCACCACCGCCGATCCCACTACTGCTAGCGAACGGATTCGATTTCGAGATTGTTACTTCCACCACCACCACCGTACGGCCCACAAATTGAAGAACCTAGGGAGAAAAAAAGAATTTTTATCAACATAAAAATATATATAATATCGTATTTTTTTTAGATACCACAATAAAAATTTTAAACAACGCGAATTTAATAAAAACAAAAACTTTCACTCACCCATAAACCCATATTGATGATGTTGCTGCTGTTGTTGATGTGGAAATCCGTAGGGTTCAGAAGAACCCCTTTCCCCACCACCACCACCACCGACCATAACCGCCGCCCCGTTACTCTGCTGTAACATTTGCCCTTCGTTGCTGCTGCTACTATTATTATCCGGGTCATGCGATGATACCACGTCTTGACCTCCAGCACCACCACCACGGCGATGATGATGATGAGGATGATGGTGATGGCGTCGGCGACCACTCCGGCGCGATGATGCCTCCCCACCACTACCACCATCGTCGTAATCCTCCTCCTCCTCCTCCTCCTCCTCATCTTCACTCCTGCTACTACTCCCACCCCCACCGCCAGCAGCCGTCTTCTTTTTGTCATGAAACACGGATCTCCCTATTGTTAGTTAGTACAACGCCGCCACCGCTGATCAGAGGAGGAGGTGAAGTCGTCGCCGCCGCTGCAGCATCAACCTCCACTGATGACGCTTCTGCCGCTGCTGCTGCTGCTGCAACATTTTCCGCTACTAGGATACCACCACCTATCGCCGCCGCGGCCACCACCTCTTCAGCTGTACCTCCACCGCCTCCGCCTCCTCCGATTATTCCCTCCTCCTTCGTCGACGCCATGAGACTGTATTTAAAAAAAATGTTTAAAACTTTAAATAAATATTTTTTTAAAATAATTGACAGGGTGTTTTTGGTGAAGGTTGTTGTTGCATTCACTAAAAATCCAAATAACTATATACACGATTTAACTCTTCAGTTAATTTTTTAACTAATTAATTAATCACAAAAAAATCAATTACTTTTTTTTTAAAGTAACAAAAAAGCTTTGTTCTTATAATAGGCAAAAAATAACTTTTGCTTTTTTAATCTTTCAATCCCCCCGGAATGCTTAACAACCGCACTGACTGACCAAAAAAACACCCTGTATATTTCAAATTCAAACCCCACACTACAACAAGAAGAGCGCAAGCACAACAATCACAACAAATTCTAATAATAGAGAGAAAAAATACATACCTTTTTTAAAAGATTACGATTTTATAAATATTTCTTTTTAAAAAAAAACACTTTTCTTGTTAAAAAATTATTTTTTTTAATTATTATTTTAAATGACCCGCTGACTTTTATTACAACTGTTATTTTAGCTTTAATCTTTTTTTGTTTTTTTATTATTGTAAAAATTACACAGAATCCCGTGTATATTTACGATAAAATAAAAAAAAAATAATAATAAAATAACTTTTTTTTAATCACCAAGGCAACAAGATAAATATTTTGTTTAAAAAAAAAAACACTGTCGCTGTCGGTCGTGTCTGTTCTGTTGAGGTTGAGAATTGAGTTGAGAGAACCAACTCCCTTGTTGAGTAGTACAAGTTCTGTAAAAAAAACTCCTTTAGAGATAATAGAAAGGAAAGAGTGAAGAGAGAGAGTAAAAAAGAAGAAATTTTTTGAATGTGGACACCGCAACCCGCGCTACACCGAAGACAGAAGAAAAAAAAATGGCTTGTACGAAGTGAATTAAAATAGTTGCACTATGCGAAATGCTAACAAACTTTTTAAAAAAGTGAACAAAGATTTTTTTTGTTTTGAACAATATTCAATAAATTGATTTTGAGATTTTGTTGGTTGGTGAAACAGTAAAATCGAAATATCTTGTTTGTCCTCCCTCTTACAGTAAACATCACGATCATCGACAAATTGAGTTTGGAGGAGCTAAGATTTTCACGAAAGGTTCACCACTTATAATAAATGGTAATAGTCATTATCTCATTATTGTGCAAAATCTTAGGATGGATGAGCGACAGAATTAATTGAGGTTAAAACCAGAACATTTTTTTTTTTTGAAATCAGCTACTCAGAATTGGCCAGTGTGTATTTACCAATTTCGGACCAATTTAGAGAAACTTACATATTTATTTATTTGTCTTGGTCATCATAAATCGGCCAAATTTCAAGCGATATCTGGGTAAGGAAGGTTCTTTCTATCTAGCGAAAGTTTATGGCCGGACCTTATTTACGGCTTCTGTGTCTCCATGGCTCCACCAAGACCTTAAAAATAATAATAACGGTGCTCATGTAAACCTAACCTAACCGAACTTAATTTTTGTTTTAGGGTAGGGATAGCATCTTAAGGGATAGCATACGCGAGGGTAAATTCGAAAAAACAGAACGAAATATTTTCTCATATTGTTTCCGTTAAGGAAAATGGAATTTTTCCACCTATCAAATCTCGTAATAAGGAATTACGTAGCAACCATTCATAAACAGAAAATAATTGTAAATAAATTTCATTAATACATGGCCACTTCCACACACGAATTCATCCATTCATATAAAAAATACATATGCAGGGGTGTGTGGTGGTGGTGTGGGTATGTTGAGATACGAATAAAAAAAAATATATATGTGGCGGGAAATAAACATGTGTGTGATGAAGTGCATAATAAAATAAAAAATAACACAAAAGTTTTTATCCCTTATTTTTTTTGTGCGTGTGTAAATAAAGTTTTAAAAAAACGCGATAAAAAAATAGAATATTTTTATAACCCTGATTAATTTGTTTTAATAATTTGTTCAGAGTTTTGTTNATTTTTTTTGTGCGTGTGTAAATAAAGTTTTAAAAAAACGCGATAAAAAAATAGAATATTTTTATAACCCTGATTAATTTTTGTTTTAATAATTTGTTCAGAGTTTTGTTGTTGTTGTTGTTGTTAAGTAGTTGATATGGAAATTAGTTTAAAAAAATAATAATAATAAAATGATCAAAAAATAGTGAGGAAGAGGAGGAAGAGAAAACAGTTTTTTTTTTCTTTTTAAATTCTTTTTTCAAACATGTCAATAACAAAAAAAAAATAATAATAAAATGATCAAAAAATAGTGAGGAAGAGGAGGAAGAGAAAACAGTTTTTTTTTTCTTTTTAAATTCTTTTTTCAAACATGTCAATAACATTAATAACTCATTTTTTATGAAAGTGATTCGATAGTGAAATAACGAGAAAAATAAAAAATAATAAAAATGTTGAGCTGGTTATTCCGTGGCCGCCACGCCTGGCTCTCGAACACGGTTATCGGGGCCGGACTATTTCTTGCAGGTAAGGTGTCAGCATTTTAGACATTTTAGCATTATTTATTTATTAAATCGATCTTATTTTTTTCCATTTTAATTTCTAATTATTGCTTCTTCTGACAAAAAATAAATAAAAAAGGTGACTACATCGAGCAGAAGATGGAGATCCACTCTGGTATTATTCCACAGTTTGACACGGGCAGAGCCGGTATATCATGGGTTTTTTTTTCTTTTTCTTTTTAAACAAACATAACAATTAAATAAATAAATATAAAATCTTATATCAGACAATTTTTTTATTGATAATTTCCTCCCTCCACTATATCATCAGGCCGTATCGGCCTAATCGGTTTATTCGAAGGTCCCCCACACTACCTCTTCTACACGTACCTGGACCGATACCTCCCTGGACGCTCCGGGTCAACGATCGCGAAAAAAATACTCACCGAAACAAATAATAAAAAAGGTGACTACATCGAGCAGAAGATGGAGATCCACTCTGGTATTATTCCACAGTTTGACACGGGCAGAGCCGGTATGTTATCGGGTTTTTTCTTTTCTTTCAAAACGGAAATAACAATTAAATAAATAAATATAAAATCTTATATCAGACAATTTATTTTTTTTTATTTCCTCCCTCCACAATATCATCAGGCCGTATCGGCCTAATCGGTTTATTCGAAGGTCCCCCACACTACCTCTTCTACACGTACCTGGACCGATACCTCCCTGGACGCTCCGGGTCAACGATAGCGAAAAAAATACTCACCGATCAGCTGGTATATATATACACATATATATATATAATAAAAGTTTTTAATAATATTTAAAATTATTTTTATACTCTCAGTTACGCGGCTTATTTATATAATCATCATCTGAGTTTAAACTCTTTTTATTTTTATTTTTTTTCTCTCCCTCTCTTCCAGGTTGCCTGCCCCCTATTCTCTTTACAATTTTTCGCTGGAATGGCGTATTTAGGTATTTAATAATAGTAAAAAAATAAAATAAAAAGCATTATTTAATAATTTGGATTTTAAGGTTTAAAAAAGTTACATGAAATAAAATAAATCATTTATCGAATAAAAATAAAACTACATTCAAATGTGTTCAAAACAAAACTTTTAATTTTTCAAAAATAATTTTTAATATTTATATTTATTTAGAGGGCAAGGAGCTCCCGGAGTGCTGGGCAGAGTTCACAAGGAAATTCCCCACCGTACTAGTCATCGATTGGTTGTTATGGTAAATTCAGCAGAAAAAATACAAAAATATAATATGAAAGACTTTCACTTTTTCAGTTGAAAATGCGGAATGATTTTTTAATTTTCATTTGTTACTGATATTTAAATTATAATTTTCTTTTTTAAATAAAACTCTTCAATCTCCACCTCCTCGATATACACAGGCCCCCCCTCCAACTCATCAATTTCCTGTACGTGCCTAACCGGTACCGCGTCGTCTACGTGAACACAGCGACCGTTATCTGGAACGTCTTCCTCTCGTAATATGAAACATTTTGTGAGTTTTTGTTGTTGCTTTTATTTACTTTTGAAACTTTGTTTAAAATATTTTATTATGTGTTTAATCATATATTTTTTTTGTTCATAAAATCTAATATCTAAAAAAAAAACAGGACCAACATCCTCCAATCAACAAGAACAACAGCAACGTCGATGAGAACAAAAAAAATAATAATAACAATAATAAATCACCACCGCCTCCTGACTCTCCTGACCAGGAACCTACCACAGATACCACCACCACCACCTCGATATCAAACAAGTGGAATTGATATCAGTGATAACTTTTTTTTTAATAAAAAAAAAACAAACAAACAAACAATACAATAAAAGAGAATCTATATTGATTTTTTTTAAATCACACCTAAAAAAACGATGATCGCTAATAAATAACTGGTTATTATTATTATGGCCACCACCACCACCACTTTAGATATTTAAATATATATTTATATTTGAAACTTCATTTTCTTAATTGCTAAAAAAAAAGTTTAAAAAACGTAGATTTTTATTTTTATTTTTATTTTTATTTTTAAATAAAAGCAGTTTATTTTTAATAATCTTTTTTTTTTCGTAATAAAACTCATTTTGTCATTGACATAAATATTATACCATTTATTTAATCTATATCTAAATCTATATAAATAAAACGACAATATAGTAATAGTAATAATGGTGTAATTATTATAATTCTTTCTTTCTTTTTTTTTTAAAAAAATTAAATTTCTCTAGTATTTGGTT